>JACXGI010006375.1:6180-42496 GCA_016801175.1 Esox masquinongy | reverse complement strand
GGTAGAAGGAGGTGCTGGCGGCGGCGACCGCTGGGCAGCAGGAGGAGCTGGCGGCGGCGACCGCTGGGCAGCAGGAGGAGCTGGCGGCGGCGACCGCTGGGCAGCAGGAGGAGCTGGCGGCGGCGGCTCCTGGGCAGCAGGGGGCGCTGGCTGCGGCTCCTGGGCAGCAGGGGGCGCTGGCTGCGGCTCCTGGGCAGCAGGGGGCGCTGGCTGCGGCTCCTGGGCAGCAGGGGGCGCTGGCTGCGGCTCCTGGGCAGCAGGGGGCGCTGGAGATGGCGAGCTTCCTCCTCCGGCATCTCCAGCTTCTCCCACGGCCACAGGTGGGTATCCCTGCAACCATGGCAGGTTGTGTTTGCACACCTGCGGGTCCTTTTACCTTTTTGGTCGGTCATTCTGTCATGAATGGCGTAGTGGTGGAGAGAAAGGAACCAGGCACAGGCAGAGTGGCAGTCGATGTTGTGAATTTAATTGAAAATAACACAGAGCACTTAACACACAAAACGAAAACAAAAGGGCTGGCTATGCAGCAAACCGCCACTCACCACTGAAGGGAACACACGTAGACAAGGAACAATGACCGACAAATGAGGGGAGCAGAGGAGCAACATTTAAACACATACTAATGACTGGATTGGGACCTGGTGTGAGTGATAATTAGAGTCAAGACACATGACAAGTCCGGGATGTGTTCGTGGATGAAAGGAAAACCAGGAAAAGTGGGAGATGACGGGGATGTCCGTCACCTCACCATCACAGTATTCTCCAGTTCAGTTTGGTCCACTTAGATTCTCTTCCGCTAAGTTGGTGTGGGTTTACAGTAAAACGTACAGTAGACACTCCCCAATCTCACAATGTGAATGTTAGGTTGGTGTTGAGGAAGATTAATATAAAATATAATTTTAGTTTCGGTGCTTCAGTTTCAATGTGAAATGGTGTCTCTACTAAAGTAACCTAATATTGTAGTATCCTAGTGACTAACTGTGTGTCTGGCTGTTGCTTGTCTACAGCAGTCTTGTGCTTCTCCTCTGCTCTCTCAATAGCTTTAAAGTAAATTAACATTACCAATTCAGCCAGGAAACCCGAGTGGTATTTCTCCAGCAAAGCATCAGCTGATGTCGGATCACTCCTATCACAATATCAGAATTCATACCTTTTAGATTACTTACTCAGTCTGATATGCTGATGGTGCCTAGGATATGCAAATTTCGGGAGTCATCTTGCTGTTATTATACTTTTTTTGTATTCCATGTTGAGTGATGAAGCTTTCGATTTTCTCCCCGGTGGATCCTATTCCGGATCTGCCGAGGATGTTGGGGTGTTATCGCGTTCCCCAACTGTTGTTTTTTTGTTTGGCGAATCATGATTTAATTTGTTGTTGGCCAAGACAGGTAGATCAGTAACAAGATTGGGGCGAGGACCCCAGCTGGGCTTTCTGTGCATGTGTCCTTTTTGCGGGTGGAAGCGAGGTGTGAGTTATGTTGCATCTGGGCATGCATCTTGGTTCCGTGCATATCATATAGATTAAGGTGCCGTGCATATCTAGTAGGAGGTCTGCTGTTTCAGCGGGGGCGCTGACCAACTAGCGGAGGTTTTCACCTCCATATTCAACCTGTCCCTGTCTGTAGTCCGCTCCTGCTTCAAACAGACCACCATCGTCCCGGTACCAAATAAATCTTCCACCACCTGCCTCAACGACTACCACCCTGTAGCCCTGACCTCTACCATCATGAAGTGCTTCGAGCGGCTGGTCTGAACTCACATCTGCTCCACCCTTCCTGACACCTTGGACCCCTTTCAATTTGCATACCGCCCCAACATATCTACGGATGATGCCATTGCCCTGACGACACACCGCCCTCTCCCGCCTGGAAAAAGGCAACACATATGTGAGGATGCTGTTTATGGACTACAGCTCTGCATTCAACACTATTGTGCCCACTAAGCTTGTTTCTAAGCTCAGCACCCTGGGACTTAACACCTTCCTCTGCAATTGGATCCTGGACTTCCTGACTGGCCGACCCCAGGTGGTGAGAATGGGCAACCTCACCTCTTCTACACTGACTCTGAGCACTGGAGCCCCACAGGGTAGCCTACTCAGTCTCCTCCTGTACTCCCTGTTCATGCACGACTGTATGGCCACACACAGCTCCAACATCATCCTCAAATTCGTGGATGACACTACCATCCTGGGTCTCATCTCCAACAATGATGAGACCGCCTACAGAGAGGAGGTAAAGAACCTGGCTACATGGTGCCAGGACAACAACTTGTCTCTCAACATCTGTAAGACTAAAGAGATGATCGTGGACTTCAGGAAGCGGCAGAGGGGGGGTCATGCCCCCATACACATCGATGGAGCAGAAGTGGAGAGTCTCCGAATTCAAGTTTCTCGGTGTGTTCATCAAGGATGACCTCACCTGGTCCAGACAAGCGAACTTGGCAGTGAAAACTGCCCAAAAACGACTATACTTCCTGAGGAGACTCAGAAATTTGCCATGTTTGCAAAAACTCTCACCAACTTCTACAGGTGCACCATTGAAAGCATCCTCTCAGGCTGCATTACTGCCTGATATGGCAGCTGCTCCGCTGCAGACAGCAAGTTCCTCCAGAGAGTGGTAATGTCTGGGGAGCGTATCATCGGCTGCCATTTCCCGTCTGTGCAAGGTATCTATCATATACTATGCCTGAGAAAAGCACGGAACATCATCAAAGATCACAGCCACACAGGCTATGGTCTGTTCACACTGCTGCCGTCATAATGATCATACACAAACATTCCAGATCCTCTGATGCCCTTTCAAATACTTTAATGGACATTAGAATATTTAAAATCAATGCTAGTTTACATTTTCTTTTTCAATGCATATTACTGCCATATTTGCCATTTCTACAATATTTAATACTACTACCAATATTGCTGCTAATCTTCAGTACTCTTTTTAAACTGCTGCTATATACAGTGTTATGTATATGATCGCATTATCCTCTTGATATATTTCAAGCTGTGTGTAAATATTCTTCTTATTTCTCACTACGAAGTTGTAGTGTGCTATGCCACCATTCTTAAGCTTATTGCACTCATCTATCTAATATTTCAATAACGCTATCAATTGCTGCTAGGTCACACTGTTATGTATATTACTGCCATACTTGCCATATCTAAATGTTCAATAATACTACCCAGATTGCTGCTCTATCAAAATACTACCCAGATTGCTGCTAGTTTACGGTACTCTTTTTTTTAAAATTGCTGCTAGTGTACAGTGTTATGTATATTGTTGCTTTATTTTATTATTGTTTTATGTCTAGGTATATTTTTGCTTATACTCATCTTCTTAACTCTAACTACGTAGTTTGTCAGGTGCCATGTCATAAGAATTCCATTGTACAGGATGACGCTGTGTTGTTCAGTGCATTTGACAAATAAACCTTGAAACAGAGCTCAGTGTTGCTGTTATACCTGACGTCATGTTGGTTGGTGGATATCTAATGCTGGCATTAGTCTTGTATCAGGTTGTATGGTTATTTGTCGATTGATTGGTGACAGGTGTCTTGAGGTAATTAGGTTATGTTTCTTGTAGGCTGTTATGCAGATGCTCAGTGTTACTGATTTGTACTGACATTCTGTATTTGGTTCCTTCCAACAACCCATGCACTGGGTTGTTGGAAGGCAGACTTTTGCTGTGGGACTTTAGTTGTTTATTTTCTCCTAGTGGATCCCATATCTGTCAGTTATTGTAGATGGTGTTGGATGTACCACTGTCTGATGATAAACTGTGGGCCCTTCCCTCTCTTCAGTTCAGGGTTCTATATGCATAGCGGCTGTGAGATGGTGGGGATGGCATCTTTCTGATGTATACACTTTTTTTTGGTTCCATGGTTACCTACAATGATGGCCACTGGTCATGCCTTACAAGCAATTATTCTACATAGATGCTGACAAACCAATGACACAATACTGGTTATCGTCCCGGGTCTACCTGCTTGGCTGTCGTCGTGTGTGGTGTCTCCAAGTTTATACTATTAATTATTCAATCAGCACTGGTTGCTGCCTGATGATTCCTGTTCCTTCCCTGTGCTTGTCCACCTGGTTGTGCAGCTGATCTGGATTCTGCCTAAAGATTTTGGATGCAGCCCATCTGCATTCATTGACCTGCTGGTTGTCTCAAAATGCTAAACTTTGGCCCATGTACTCTTTTAATCTTCCCACAGCACAGCCAGAAGGGGACTGACCACCCCTCAGATTCCAGCTCCTCTCTAGGTTTTTTCCTAGATTACAGTCCTACTAGTGAGTTTTTCCTAGCCACTCTGCATACATTCTTGTTCCTGCTCTTTGGATTTTCAGGCTTGGTATCTGTAGAAGCTTTCTGACAACAGCTGATGCTAAAGGGGCTTTATAAATTTATTTGATTGATGAGTTGCTGGTCTTCGGAAGCCTGGAAACAATGTTCGTTTTAGATATTCTTGAGGACATCTTGAGGAAAGATGTTGTTGCTTAACGGTTTTGTCATGCTTCACATTGGTGTCTTGTATTGTATGTTGTTGAATATCGTTACTTCATTTGCAGGTGGTTGGCTGGGGTCTTTTGAGTGTGCTACACATTATGTGGTACCACGTTGGCAGGTGGTACCGGTGTGCGTCAGTTTTTCTCTATGTTCGTTTGAATGGTGTGTCTGGAACCAGCAATTGTCAGCCGGGTTATCGCTAAGTTGGTTGTTCACTTATATAAGATGTTTAGGTTATTGTTCTGGTGAGGCCCCAGGCAGTGGCATATTGGACTGTCTGCTTGGTAAGGGTGCACTTGAATGGTGTGTTGGGTCACAAAGTAGGTTTATTTCCTGGTAACAAGATGGCTGGTGTTTATGTGGAAATTAATGCTTGGTCTGAGAGCTTGTGAATGAGTGTTGTGTACAGGCTTGGAATTTCGTCATTTTAGGGGCAAGGCCATTTGGCCTTGGGTGTCACAAAAATGTTTAGGGCACAAAAGCCACATGCCAGGGCACAAAGGCCATTGAGTGAAATAAGGGTATTTGGAGCTTAGAAATAAACAAATTGAATTGCTGATAAGAAAAAAACATGCATATTAACTTTTTTAATATCATACTTTGAATAATAACTTATTATAACTGATATTGTTTTTCCACATAAGTTAAATGATCATGTTTTAATCCTTGAAATTACATCTATTGACAGTTAAGTTACACCAAGGCTAGCTAGTCCGAAGGCTAACATTACCTCAGTTACCCAAAAGTAAACCGCAAAGTAAATTTTAACATCACAATCACCTGCGCTAATGGGTACGACCTAAATAAACAAATATAGTGACTTATTTGTGCGCGGAGAGTCATTTTTGTGTTTTAATCTTTCACCACACACGCTGCCATGTTGAGTGATGTCAAACCTAACGTTACTTCTCGGAGCTCTCAAAAAGCGTTCAGGTGTATTCTCCCACTCCGAGGTCGGAACTTTCCCAGTTGCTCATGAACGCACCTTCCAAAACAGAGAGGTTTGATTCAGTTAAGCACTAAAGTCAGCCATCTATCAGTAACTAGCTAGCTTGCATACCTGCATGTACTCCGTTCTTGTGGTTGTTCTCAGTTGCGAACTACAAACAAACTTAGGAACAAACTGCTGACCGTGAGATTTTGACAGTAGCAGGGGCACAAAGGCCATGTTGGCCGTAGGGCATACCATGATTCTCGAGGCATCACGGCCAGAACGAAGGGCAACGATGGCCATGGCCGTTGTGAAATTCCTACGCTGGTTGTGTGCCAGTCTCAACAGGTAATTTGACAGCGCTCTGCCAAGCATGATAATGTCTGGTAGTGGCTTTTGCTGTTTTGGGGGATCGGTACTGCGCACATTGCTCATTGCCTATGGGGATTGCTATTAATAATATTACTGATGTTATTGTGGGTAGTATCGTATACACAATCATGTGATTGCAGTGAGTCCATGGCTCTCCAATAAATGGTTTAACTAATGTGCCGTTTTCTGTCTGAACAAATAGACTTTGATCTATAATTGTTGGTGTTATATTTCACTCATTAATTTAAAAGTCAAGACATTATCTTATGAATACTTTCTCTTTTTTTCCCTTGTCTGGCAATGGATGTGATTATTTTGATTTAATGGATGGAATTTAAAAGAGTATTTATATTTATATTTATGAGAACTGTCCTTTAGGGCTTTGTGGAAAGAATCTGATTCTGAGGGGAATTTCCTGAAAGATAACATTTAAACTGAAATAGGTTCCACCAGGGACCAATAAGGGGAAATGTTTTTGTGATTGTTAACATTCTTCATAAGTTCACATTCTTTTGCATGTTATTGATTAAAAAGAACCTATTTCATGTTTCCATACCCTCAGATGCTTAGACATTCCTAGTTATTTGCCTGCTGGACTGCTGAATTGTGTTTCTACACAGTATTTTCTTTCTACTCATTGTTCTGTCTGATCCATGAATAAGAAAGTGTGTGTGCGTGCGTGCGCGCACGTGTATTCAGTACCAGTCAGGTGAACACACCTGCTCATTGTAACGTATTTCCTTATTTTTATTATTTTCCACATTGTAGAATAATAGTGAAGGCATTAAAACTATAACACGTAAATGGAATCATATAGTAACCAAAAAAGTGTTAAATGCATCAAAATACAATTCATATTGTAGATAATACAAAGCAGTGTGGAAGTACCAGCGTGGGGGCAGACCTTACGCCCTAGTAGTAGCCCCTCCCAAGCATGTGAGTACAGGGAAGAGCCAATCAAGCGTACCTGAAGGCATGGGCAGTTCACGAGTGGTGAGGGCTGGGGAGACGATGGACGTTTGGTCCCCTCATGTGGAGTACGCATCTGAGAGAACAAAAGAAAGGGACTGGCTCCATCTCAGGGGAGGACAAGCGAAGAGACAGGCCACCTTCGCAAGCGAGCTCTCCACCACACATTGTCAAGACGGTGCCACACCCGTGATTTCTGTTATAGTTAAAAATGATTCACCTTGTTTATCTTTGACCAGTTTTATGTTGTACTTTGGGAAAAGTCCTTTTTGTGTGCTCATGTTTGAGAAGAACTCAATAGAGAAATTGTTTTGTTCGGATCAAACCTGCCCCTGACTCGTTATTCTTTCCACCTTCCCGCCTAAGAGCAACCGACATAAAACATGGTCCACTCACAGCAGCCACCCTTTGCCTTGATGACAGCGTTGCACACTCTGCATTCTTTCAACCAGCTTCATGAGGTAGTCACCTGGAATGTCAGATTGCAGCCCAAATAAATGGTTGAATTGCTGCAATGAAAGGATACTATGAAGTACTGTGTTGCTTGGGGCAAGAAACAAGAAATTGACATTCACAGTATTCACTGATAAGCCATCCCATCTGGTTTGTGCTTACTACTGCTTCAGATGACTTGGCCTCCACAATCACCCAACCTCAACCAAACTGAGATGGTTTGGGATGAGTTGGACCGCCGAGTAAAGAAAAAGCAGAAAACAAGTGCTGAACAAGTACTCAAATCCTTCAAGACTGGAAAATCATTCCAGTTTGTCATGTTTCAGGGAAGGCAGGACGCATGGAACAGAGTGCACAGGGAAACTTCATTTATTATTACTACTGTCAACAGATAACAAAATAATAAAAAAAAGAAGAGCCAGTGAACTGACAACACAGAATACAATGAACCACAAAACAGGAGGCAAACCAGGGTAACTTTAATAAGATCCCCAATCAGAAGCAATGGGGAGCAGCTGCCTCTGATTGGGGATGCTTAAACCGAAGTGCACATAGAGATGCCAAGAGGCACCTCTGCAGTCAGGCCCTGACTGGCTTCCAGGCACATAGAGATGCCTAGAGGCACCCCAGCCAGGACCTGACACAGTTGACTACCTCACAAAGCTGAAAATGTCCTTTCCTATGTTAAAAACAAACTTTTCCTTTGATGACTGGTGGGTTTATCTTTCTTAAAATGGTAAATCATTGTAGTGTTTATGATATTTCCCTGATCAAGTCTGTAGACTCCCCGATGTAATGCTAGTCTATTTCCTCCTGTCCTGCTGATGGTCATGTTGCTGTGACCACATATTCAGGGATGTGTCGCTGTGTTGTGTCGTATTTCCACACTGCTGAAACAAAGAAGCAGAAGGTCGAGGCATGCCAACTCACCCAACTACCTCAGTTAGTCTTTGAAGAAGGCCGATCTACCTGTGGGAAAATGGAGAGCGATGTAACCAGTAAATCCCTGCTTGACTATTGTTGCGCATAGGACACTTCTAGACCTCTAAGTGCACCAGGGGCTGTCAGCTTTCCAACCTGTGACATCTCTTCATGCTTAAGCACTTAACAGAGGTTCATTAGGATCACAACTGATGTCAACAGGGGTGTCTTGCTTCATGAAAAACAGATCTGATGTTTACTCTCCTTCCAGCAATCACCACCCCAGATTTTCTCATGCACAGGTTTTAGTGCTGGATAATGAGCTATTTGTCTTCTACCAATTTTCAATCATTACCCTAACATTGAAAGCACAAAAGGTAGTTACATTGTAATAGCAGTCTTGTTACTAGGGTGAACGATACTTCTGGGCGGGGGTAATAGTAAAGACGTCATTCCACTGTAAAAAAGTATTGACTGTTTTTAATGGACACAATCCTGGTAAGGCATTCACATCTCATTGTCAAACAGAATGGCTACCTACAAATTCAACCACTTAGTGTTAATTAAAACTACTGTATTCTTTTTTGTGTGTACCATTCCTTTGCTGGCAGGCAGTAATAATAAATGACTCTGTAACAGCCAACAGTTTTCTCCTCTGCTTTGTTTTCATAAGTAATTTACCAGCATAATTTCTTCCGCTAGTCCTCCGCATTGGATTGTCAGGGAACAACTATCCCAGATTACAGCTGTCAGATGTTCATACAACATAAACTCTGATATTACTCATTCCAAATGTGTGACCTCGCGCGGCCCTGTGCCGTGGTTCCCTTCCAATCCTATGTGTTGCCAATCACACCCAAAACCCTCATGCATGTCTCTGTCTGCTGAGTGATGTGGGGGGATTGTGATGTTTCCCTTGGGTCCCAAGGGTGTAGGTAGGGTTACTGTGTTTCACGAGGAGGGAGGGTATTCTCAGAGAACTGGTTCCGCATAGGGAGTTGTGGTTTTCCTGTTGTGATGGCTGTTTCGCTGCCAAGCCATGGAAACGTGAGCTACGAATTAGCAGTGTTGGGGTTGCTGTGATGTGTCTGTGAGAGTGACTTCACTGTTCAGTTCAGCTGCGAGTTCTGCAAGTTAATCTTCTGAGGTAACTAGGTTCTGAGTGGTACACACACACATGCCTTCTGGGTCTCTGAAACTCAGCTCAGTGTGTCTGTTAAGCCATAAACACAACATCTGATTTAATGTTCTGATTGCCATGTTTTCTGAAATTCTTGTGAGGAGGATAGAATCTTTCTTTGGAAATGATGAGTGGTTCTAGACAAGAAAAAAATAGTACAACAAAGTGTTTGTGATGTCAGTGACACAAAAACATCTTTTAACACATCTTATATATTAATATCAGAATAAAGGCTAAATAAAAGTTCTTAGACTGTCCAAACTATAGAACCTTTTTAAGTGGAAATGGTTCTCCACTGAACCCAAAATAGTTTTACTTGGGAAAAAAGCTTCTATAGTGGGTTCTCCTGTGTGGACATCCCAAGAACCCATTTAGTTTTTTTATGTGTCTACGGGTGTAACCTGGATATTGCACATGTCAGCATGCTACCGTTGCTATGTTGACAAAACTTAAAGGCTGCAACGTTTATACGACTGGATGTGGTTCAAAAGGGTCTGTTGATTGATGAGGATGAAAGATGAATGACAACTTAAAAGTGGGATTACACCTGTCATGACATATGAATAAGAGGTAAAAGGCGTTAATGGTTGGTGATGGTGCAGAACAAAATCATATTTTCGTTGCTACGTAAACACCTGATGATGTCATTCAAAATCAAGGAAAGGCACAGTTTAGCCACTAGATCCACGTATGACTGTGGTCTGATTGACTGGAAGTGTTTTCATTGAGTCATCTTTCTGATCTGTCTCCAAATCCCGTCAGACGTTTACATTGATGGCTATTGTTTTGAGTAAGCTCAAATGGCTCAGTGCTATTTGAAACTAAGTGGAACCGTCTTTAGCTCTGATGGTGACCTCATGAGGGAGCAACGGTGGCGGATGTTGGAGTAGGTAACGGATCATAAAAAAACTAGATCTTTCTGGCATATCTGTCACTAAGCACAAGTCATCTTGCTTTTATCAAACACATCCCAACAAAACCCATTCAATGATAATGTCTCCTTTCATTACTGCCACTAATGTTCATTTTCAAGGCTTTGATCAATAGATATTGATTGAATATTTCAATAATAATCACTATTAATTTGCACATATTCTCTAACTAATTGCATTGCATTGCTAATTGCATCAACTAATTACATTGTATTGCCCACTACAGAAATGTGATCATGACCGTATTTGAGTCAGATGTTCAAGAAGCATAGGTAAAGGAAAACTTGCATTAAACACCTCGCATATTCAGCAATTATTACATTAACCAGGATAATTACATTATTTAAGCCTATATTTTCCTATACAAGACAGCTGTTTGCTATAAAATCCCTCCTCTCTGCTCTCCCTGTGGTTTACGTGTTGGGCTGTTCTTGCTGGGCATTGATACCAAATTCATTAGGGATCAGTCTTGGGACCAACCATTAGTAATGGAGACCAGGTGGTGTTAAGAATGTATAGATTGGAACAAAGGTTAGACTTGTTTTACATTACATATTCTTATGGGATGGAAATTACCTGGAGTGGCTATATAAATCCAGCATAGAAAAACATGATAGCCTACTGAGTAGAGAAAGCATAATATTAAAAAGAACATAAACCAACTTACGATTTTATTTATTTCAACATGTCAATTAAGAATCGATTTATATTTTTTTATGAAAACCTGGCAAAGGGCATACAATTGCAAGAGGACAATATAGCAGACAGACCCACACAAGGGCGTAGGAGTGACTCTGATATTGGGGGGTCACATTGGACTACAGGGTGAATGTTAATGTATTCACCAAAATGTCTATTTAATATGTAGTTCTATGTGTTTATCCACTTCTAGTTTGATTCTTTTTGTCCATGACTACGTTAGATATAGACATGCTCTGGTTAAAAAAGGCATTGGCATTATTGACCAATGAAGTGCGAATAGGACCATTGCAATCGACAGTTATGCTCGGAGGTAATCTGGTTGAAAATACTAGGGGTGATAATTGTTTCTACAACGCTGGCTTGCAATACTCATTATGTCTGGAACGGTTGTAGCAAATAGAAAGTGACCCCAAACAATGTTGTCTTTCTGTACCAATGCCTTGCGGGTGTTGATAGGACTCAAGTGTTCAGTGTGAAAATTCCAATTTGACTTTAAGAGTGATTTCTGAACATGCAATCGTCCTAACTAGCATTGGTAAATTATACTGTGTGAATTTTTTGCGTGGTGGGACTTTTCAGTTGGAAAGGCATTTCAGACAGAAGATAATGTAACCAGAGTGCATGTTTTAAAATGACTAATAAAACCCACAGGTAACCTCAGGAGAAATACAAGCTGCTCTGGAAAAAGACGATGTTGGTGACATCTCAGTCAGGCATGTTTGTCCAGCTTTAAGTTTTCCAATCTGCTCCAATAGCCTTGTATTAATGGTTTGTGGCCTCTCTCTCTCCCTCGCTCTGTCTACCTTTCTGACCAGTGTTATTGTTATGACAGCCTCTCTTCTGCAGAAAGTAGACACATACAGTACAATCCTAAATTCAGCTGCTGTCCTTTTATCAGAGATCCTATTCAATGACTCTGATTGATTTACATGATGACAGATCAATAGCCTATCTTGGCGTGGCACTTACCAATGATTTACCTGTTGGTTTGTGGCCTCTTTCTCTCCCTCCTTGCCTGTTTGTTCATGTCTATCACTTTCCTGCCATGATCATACATAGCATAAACCAAATTCTCAAAATATTGAACACACTTTAGCCATATCTAGATGATTCAAAACATCTAAACTGAAGAAGAAAATTGCCAGCAGTTGTGTGGAGATTGTTGCCAAGAACCTTAGCTACTTAAACTCGATTCTTGGTGCGTAAGTAGCTAAGGTTGCTCATGGTGGTGGCTCATCATTTACTTAGCTAGCTACTTGCAGACCCTCTGGTGAAGACTAAGACAGAGATTGTGCAAATCATTTTAGCAGGCGTTCTTCCTTTCAAATCATTCACTACTGTATCACTTTTTCACACAGCCATAGGAACTACTTAGTGTTCTAGCAAGCAAGATACTGCAACGTTTGTTGGATTAAACTTGAAAATAAAGATAGCTAGCTAACTACATCTTAACTATTTTTTAGCCAGAAGAAAGCTTATATTATAACGTTTGTTCATTCTATAGCTATGAAAATGTATTGAGGTTTATACAGGTTGTACTTACTGTGAAAACAAAACTTATAGCTACAGTAATCCACTTAGCCAGCCTACACACACTGCTCGTCATGAAAGAATGAATGAGAATGTTAGATTCTGTCGCGACGGAGATGTGACAAGTTCCAAAGTGTCATTTTTTCAAAATAAAAGAATGACACAAAACAACATTACTGGGGGGGGTTTCTAATATTGGGGGGGACATGTCCCCTCCGTCCCCCCCATCTCCTACGCCCTTAGAACCATATAAACCATATAAAATTTACAAATAAACACAATATACAGGCAGGGCTGTTTCTAGACTTTTGGGGGCCCCAAGCAGGAATTGACTTCAGGGCCCCATCATGTGACATAGAGTAAGGCATTGTCGGTAGAATAGTATGAATGGTAGCCTAAGTATAATGATAAATCCCAAATGTTCTCTTTTAATAAAACAATGCTCACAAATTGTATGCAAACTGTATCACACTTAAAATGTGCAATGTAACGTCCATCAGAACAGTAGTTGACTGCTAATTTTATTAAAACCATTGGGGTTAAATTGTGTTGAAAGCTCATATGAGACCTTGTTTGGATGTGGGTGTTGGAATATTTTACGTTAGTTTGAACGGTCCAAGTAAAAAATGCGTCAAATCTCAGGTTACACAACTTCTATTTATGATTCTGACAATAATTACAATGAAAAAACAAAAATGAACATCAATTTGACAAAATGGTGGTTATTTAAAGAATGGGGTCATCTAACTTTAGAAGGTAGAGTTTATATTTATCAAAATGTCTGAACAGAGCAGGTAGGGGTAATTTGCAGTAAACTTACCAGCATCACCACCACCGGCACCTCCAGCAGAGGTGAGTTCTCCTTGTGGAGCCCTCGAAGATGCTCCAAAATACTGCAGTAATGCATCTGAGGAGAATTTTAATACATTTATTAGAACTTTCGATGAGATTCAACTTTGTCACTGAACAAGTACATGTAGAGTACAACGACATGCAGTTAGCATCTAACCACAAGTGCAAATAGAAGAGGGCAGAAAATTTACAAGTATTTACAAGCATTAAAGGAAAGGTTCGCTATTTTTGATCCTGGGGCCTTTTTTCAGATTATCTAACCTAATCCTGGACTGTGGAGACATTATTTTTTGGAATTAATACAGTTTTGAGAGTTTATGATTTTTCCTGCAGTCTCTCTCTAGGCTAAAATTAAACTGAACAGGGCAACGGATGTAGCGTTCGAAAATATGTGATGCATTCGGTTTTCCAATATGGGAAGGCCACGGTGTATTGATATAGGTCTCCATATGTTCTCCGAAACCAATTTGTCTCCAAAAACAAAATGAGCATTGTTTCAATGATTATCGCTGTTTATTCTTTCTGGAAAATGTATAACCCGCTGCCGCCTGGATGAATCTGTCTGTGAGGAGGCTGTATCCGTAACCAGCTTTGCTGTTTACAGAACTGTAGCTCACATTGGCTAGTATAGACTACAAGCTCAAACAAAAATGCCAACAAATTCTATTAGCTGCTGGTAAACTGACACGGATCTGTATGCGAGGAGGATTTCTCCGGCAACCGGCTTTGTTTACTAAGATGTAGCTCACGTTAGGAGTGGGGATTTATTGCTACCTAATGCCATTGAGCACTGTGTCCGTGGATGAGGCTGAATCAGCTCCAGCGTGTGCAACAGATGGCATAGACTTTCAAGCTCATATCAACCGAGCAGTTTTGGAAACCATTCACCTCCCCAAAGAAACTAGAAGAGGCAGACGCCGGAGGGACCAAACGGACAAATCTCAATTCTGTAAGTAGGCATGTAATAGCTATTTGGATAATTCTGTAGTAAGTCCCGTTCTGCATGAATAGTATGGGGAGGTACTGAAATTATTACTACTATGAAGCATTGGCACGATTTTGATACTGTTGGGAAAGGCCATGTCAGTTATTTTCCCTGACTGATAACTTTCCGGAATGATGGCCTGTCATTTAGACAATCAGTTAATTTCATTTTATTAACACAATAGGTGACTGCACATTCTTGAAACATTTTGATAAATGTCCGTAAATTGTGCTTGTTGGTAGCTAGTAAACTCCAATGAGGTCAGCACCGTAGTTCAGCTGTTTTGAAACCGCACCGTGCTGTTAGCTCGAGTGCGGAAGTTTACAGATGTTGTGAGGTAGTGCATCGTTTATGAAAAAAATTGTTTGGTTTCTCGTAGAGCATAACAATTGATACAATGCTCGTTTTGGCAAAAAAATTTCAGGAGAACATAGGGAGACCTACAGTTGTGCTCAAAAGTTTGCATACCATTGGGGAATTGGTAATACATGTACCATTTGTAAAGAAAACATGAGTGAGCAGGCAAAACGCAGGTCTTGTATTTCTTATGGGATTCACATTCAACTGTAGGTCATAACAGAATAGCACAATCATAAAACAAAACATGGCAACAACATGGTTGTGACCATGAAGCTCTATTTTGGTCTCATCAGTCCAAATTAAAATGTGCCAGAAGCTGTGAGGCTTGTCAAGGTGTTGTTGGGCATATCGTAACCAGGCTTTTTTGTGGCATTGGCGCAGTAAAGGCTTCTTTCTGGCAACTCAAACATGCAGCTCATTTTTGTTCAAGTATCGTCATATTGTGGTCCTTGAAACAACCACACCGTCTTTTTCCAGAGCAACTTGTATTTCTCCTGAGGTTACTTGTGGGTTTTTCTACCTGTGGGTTTTTATCCCGAACAATTCAGCCAAAACTGCCAGAAGAAATCTTTCTTGGTCTACCTGACCATGGCTTGGTATCAAGAGGCCCCCAAATTTTCCAATTCTTAATAAGTGATTGAACAGTACTGACTGGCATTTGCAAGGCTTTGGATATCTTTTTATATCCTTTTTAAAGTGGATGTTTATAAAATTCCATTACCTTGTTACACAGGTCTTTTGACAGTTCTTTTCTGCTCCCTATGGCTCAGTCTCTAGCCTGCTCAGTGCATTTTAACCCTGATGATTCCACGCGCCCTGCGCAGACATTGCTTGTGCTGGAGGTCTACGATGCCTGGAGGCTGGGTACCAGTGATGAGCTATGCGGTTTTCATCACCCGTTGCAGGGCCTTCCGGTCGGCTATGGAGCAACCTCTAAACCACACTGTGGCGCAGTTCGTCACAACGCTCACGAGTGTGCAGCATTAAAAGTTCACAAGGATCTTGGAGGACAGGCAGGCTTTTTTCAGCCTCCTCAAAAAGTACAGTCGCTGCTGCACCTTTTTGATCAGTGTTGAGCGTCCAGGAGAGGCCCTCAAAGATGTGGACACCCAGGAATTTGAAGCTGGACACACGCTCCACCTCAGTGCCATTGATAAGAACTAGGTTGTGACTGCAGCCTTTAGACTTCTTGTAATCCACAATGAGCTCCTTGGTTTTCTTTGCATTGAGGGCCAGGTTGTTGTCAGCGCACCATGCCGCCAGGTGACCACCTCCCTGTAGGCTGACTCGTCATTGTCACTGATCGGGCCTACCACCATATTGTCGTCTGCGAACTTGACGATGGTGTTGGAACTGTGTACAGGAACGCAGTCGTGGGTGAAGAGGGAGTACAGGAGAGGGCTCAGCACACAGCCTTGTGGAACACCAGTGTTCAGGATCAGGGTGGAGGAGGTGCAGTTGTCTAACCTGACAGATTGGGGCCAGTTGCAGAGAAGAGGGGCTGATCCCCAGGTCATGGAGTTTGTTGACCAGCCTAGAGGGGATGGCCGTGGTGAATGCTGAGCTGAAGTCTATGAATAGCATTCTCACATAGGTGTTGGTTTTGTTCAGGTGGGTCAGGGTAGAGCGTAAAGCTGATGGCGTCCTCTGTAGACCTGTTCGACCGGTAGGCAAACTGATAGGGATCCAGTGTTGGGGGGGACTGACCTGTACTGACCTGTGCATGCACCCACAGGTCAGTACTGGTAAGAAATGAAATCTATTTTCACCCCTGATCCTCAGATAAGTGACTTGAAAAATCTCTTGCCAGTCACTGAAGTGTTCCTGACTACTTGTTTTATTTAACTGGTGAAGCGCATATCTCAATATATTTTTTTTAGATTAGATTCAACTTTATTATCACTGAACAAGTACACATACAGTACAACGAAATGCAGTTAGCATCTAACAAGAAGTGCTAATAGAAGAGGGTGAAAAATGTACTTGTGTTAAGTATAATGTATGTTACAGATGTGCAATGTATAGATGTGCAATGAAAGCAAATGCAGTACAAATGGCAATTCTAAATGCCACTAAACATCCTCTGCAATGTATTGTTAATGAAGCTGGCAACCATACACATTTAGAGACATGCATTGTTTAAGTTAATTATTAAAAACCTTCTTTGATATTATTTTATTGCAATGGCTTTTTAACTGCACAAGAACAATATTTATGTAATGGAAGAATATCCGATGAGCCGTTTTGAGCTAGAAACCAGAGTTGTTATTGGGATTGTTATTAATCGGGATAAATAGATGTAAACTCCCGAGGCAAGTAAAAAGGCCTGCATCTGATCATCAGGTACACCAGATTGGTTTAGCAGTAACTCCCAGTTAAGTGTTCGTACACCATGTTTTGTTTACATAAATGCACAGCCCACCTCTTCTGGACTTACCGGAGTCCTCCTCGATCCGATCTGCTCTGAAGACGTCATGCCATTCCAGCGCTATTATGTTGTCGGGTATGTTGTTGTTGAGACACGTTTCTGAGAAAATCATGACGCAGTGGAAGCAGTATCGTAAAGAGTGGGCAAGAATTTCTCCCAGTCAATGCAATAGACTCGTAACCAAGAGATGGTTACATTAATTTTAGTCTAAGGTGCAACACTAGTTATTTAATCTAAGGTTTTACTTATTTTTCAGCACCATGCAATTGCATTTCTATTCATGTTTGATAAATAAATTATTTCAATGTTTAATATTTCATTTTCATTTGTTAAATTATGTTACCTTTCTCTGTCAATAGTGCTGAAGATTACATATCCATATCGCCAAATGCGTAATAAAATATACATTTTATTCAATATATATAGTAAATGATAATAAAAGTCAACTAAAGTTTACATTAAACACAAAAGTACGACCCAAGTGGTGCAGTGATCACACTCACTGTAGTGATGGGATGTTCGACTCACTTCACTGATTCAGATCTTTTCGAATTGTTCAGTAAAATGAACAACTCTTTCTACTCATTTTGTTCATTTGAGTCAGCGGGATTCGTTCACAGAATGAAAAGGACCATGAGAAAAAATTAATAAATCTCATCAGTTTCATCGAGTCCTGACAGTTACAGTATTACCAATAGACATGCACATAAATGTCACGATGTCAGATGCAGGCAGGACACAAGCGCAGGGAGAGCGGAGGACATTTAATAAATAAAACATAATCCGGTGTCTACCAGATTCCAGAGGTTGCTGGATCCGACCTGTCTTTCCGTGTCTACTGGCCGAGGCTCCCCCACTCTGGCAAACACGGGCCAGCAGAGGCGGTGTGGATCACGGGAACCTTCGTCCTCTGAACTGTGCCCCTTCATTGATTAGTGGGGAGTTTGTGCTGCGTATGGCTCTGATCAATGCTAGATCACTAGCAAAAGACGTTCCTGCTCAATGACATTTTTACTACTCGTGAGTTGGACTTCTTGTTTTTGACGGAGACATGGCTCTATGCTGGTGAGTTTACTCCTCTCTCAGAACTTCTTCCTCCGGAGTGTAATTTCCTCAGCTCCCCTAGGACTACTGGCAGGGGTGGAGGGCTAGCATCTGTATTCAATTCCACTTTCAAATGCCGGCAGACTCCTTCTGACAGTTTCGTTAGTTTTGAACTGCAACTGTTTGAGTTCAACCATCCTTTTCCTGTACTGTGCGCGGTAGTGTATCATCCACCTAAATTCAATTTCTGACGGACTTCGCAGACTTTTTGGTCACTGAAAATTTCACTGAAATTTGTGATATTTGTATATCAGATCACCTGCCTATTTTGTTTACTGTCACATTCCCCTGCTCTAAGGTTGAAAATTGTGTTCCTGCGCGTCAATTGCGTGCGATTAACCCCTTAAATTTGTTGCATTTTTCTAATGCTTTTAATGAGTCTATGTTGTGTAATCTAGATGACGGCTGTGCTCTTAGCGCTGATGATTTTACTACTCTCATGCATTCCACTTACACTGGTATTTTAGACTCTGTTGCGCCGTTCAAATCTAAACACGCAAAGCCATCTTTAGAGCCTTGGCTAAATGACAATACCCGCACTCTCAGACGTTCACTTAGACGAGCTGAAAGAAAATGGAAGAAGGATAAACTCCAGGTTTCCCTAGGAATGCTACGTGACTGCTGTACTATTAGAGAGCTGTTAAAGCTGCAAAAGCACAATTTATATCAAACCTTGTTTCCAACAATAATCATAGGCCTCTGCTACTTTCTCAGCTGTCTTTGATCAGTTTGAGTCTGTATCACTTTCATTATTAACAAAGGTAGTTCGTACCATGCGCCCCACAAATTGTCAACTGGATACCACTCCCTCTCGTCTTTTAAAAAAAAAATTTGATATGGTTGGGCCCAGTATTCTTATTCTGATTAATACTTGCCTTATTTCTGGGTGTGTTCCAGCTGCTTTTATAAATGCTGTAGTAGTCTCTCATTAAAAAAATGAACCTGGATCCTAATGTTCTTTCAAATTTTAGGCCCATCTCTAAGCTACCTTTTCACTCTAAAGTACTAGAGAGAGTAGTTCTTAACCAACTGACAATGTTTTTAGGAAATCATGATATCCAGGAAAAGTTTCAGTCTGGCTTCAAACCACGTCATAGTACTGAAACGGCACTTTTAAGAGTTTTTAATGATCTTCTTGAAACTGTTGACTCAGGGAGCCCCGCTATTCTGGTGCTTCTGGACCTGTCTGCTGCCTTTGACACGGTGGATCATAGGATTCTCTTGAAACACCTTGAACAGTCCACTGGCATCAAAGGAATTGTCCTGAAATGGCTCAATTCATAATTGACAGATAGGAGTTTTTCGGTCCATCTAGCCGAATTTTCATCAACCATGGCACCTCTCACTTGTGGGGTCCCCCAAGGCTTCATTTTAGGTCCCATCCTTTTCTCACTCTATATGTTGCCATTGGGGTCCATTTTTAAGAAACACAATATCTCCTTTCATTGCTTTGCCCATGATGTACAAATTTATATGCCGATAAAAACAACATCTAAAGACTCTGTACAGCCTGTTTTAGACTGCTTAAAGGACATCAAAATCTGGTTGGCGCTAAACTTTCTTACTTTAAATGAAAGTAAGACAGAGATTCTTATGTGTGGACAAGGTAACTTGCTGGGTGATCCTCTTGGTACCCTAGGCCTTCTAGCCTCTTAAAGTAGACTGTTTGTTATGAATCTCTGTGTTATCTTTAAAAGCTCCTTCAAACTCGATAAGCAAATTAGTCTAGTAGTGAAATCTAGCTTCTTTCAGGTAAGACTTTTGGCAAAGGTTAAGGTCTATCTTTCTCTGAGGGATTTTGAGATAGTTATCCATGCATTTACTACGTCTCGGCTGGACTACTGTAATTCCTTGTACTTGGGGGTAGATCAGAAAAACCTAAATCGGCTCCAGCTAATACAAAATGCCGCCGCTTTACTTTTAACCGGTGTAAGACAACGGGAGCACATAACACCAATTTTGGCCTCCCTCCATTGGCTTCCTGTTTGTTTCAAGATTGACTTGAAGATTTTAATGCTTGTCTGTAAGGTTTTAAATGGATTGTCCCCTTTATATCTGTCTGAAATTTTACATCGTCATTCTCAAGCCCGAGCACTGAGGTCAGTTAACCAGTTACTTCTAGTTGTCCCAAAAGCCAGGCTAAATACCAGAGGGGATCGAGCTTTCGTGGTGGGTGGTCCCATCCTTTAGAATAGCCTACCACTGCTGTCCTGTACAGCACTTTGGTCAACGACAGTTGTTTTAAATGAGCTTTATAAATAAATTTGACATTGACATAACAGAGAGGAACGAAACAATACTTGATAAAAGGTCTAGGACAGAAACAAACTAAAACACAGAACCAAAACAGAACTATGTGACAAAGACCAACGGGACACAATGATGAAGCAGGAACTTAAATAGGGTCCATGATCAGGGAAAAGTGGTGCGGGCAATAATCAAAGAAAACATGTGTCCGTGATAAATTGAGGGAGAGGGCATTGGATTCATGGCTGGCTGCCGTGCCAGAACATGACAATGACAATTGACAGCTGAATAACAGCCTACTGTCCTAATATGTATTGTAGTTAATGTTTTTTGTTCACCAGCGACCGTACATTAGAGAGGAAAAGGATAGGTAGTGAAGGCAGATGGGGTGCTAGCATTAGCCTCACCAAGTGGCCTCCATGCTCACCACGCCTTTATTTATGATTTCGACACCGCCTCTGGGCACTTCCTGTCGGCGATGACTAGCGTCTCCTGGGGCATCTTCACGATCTCTGGTGGAAGTTGGAAGTTGCCAAAAACTCTTTCTGTGCATTGTACTCCAATGTGCTCCATTCTATAACTCTGCTTTTTGTTGAGCTATTCAGTCTTTGATATATGGCTCCACATTCTTGTCAAGAATTCTATGGTACTATATGGAATTCATGGTTCACTCAGTGAGGGCAAGTTGTCAAAGTCCTGAGGCTGCAAAACAGCCCCATAGCATAATGCCTGTGCCTCCATGCTTTACAGTTAGCGTGACGTTCTTTTGAAATGTTGTTTTCTAACTTACTGAACTCCCATGTAGGCCAAGTTTTAACAGTTTAGAAAACGATTCCCAGTTTCATGCTCATAATCTTTCTTCTGAGGGGCTCCGATAAGTCTTTTGATGTAGATCTAGAACTTACCTTAAATATGCATATATTAAAAAATGGAAACAAATACAACAAATTTTATTTCCTGGGGTGTATGTACTTTTTCAGATGGCTGTACACATTTGTGATGTGATTCAGCTATGGGGGCGAATCATTTGTAAGAAGAAAAACATGTTTGGGGACATTTTGTCTGTTATTTATCAACAAATCTCAGTGGGAACAAGTTGAGAGATTACTTTCTGGAGGACAATGATGCCATCACCCTCCTTGACTCAAAAGATGAATTGACGATGTAGAGGAAATCCCAGACTTGGATACTGTTCAAAACGTTGTTAGAGAATGAGACATTGCAGATCTAATGACAGTGATGGTGAAGAAATTGAGATGTACAGTGTTGTTTTCATTGCGGAAGTTGACCGTCTGATGAAATCAGTGGAATGTCCTGTACAAGCAGCGTATGAGAAGGAAATGGACGAAATTCAGGCATTTCATTGCAAGAGATTTTCATTGCGGAGATGGCCGATTTACATTGTGTAGTGATTGGCTATTCAACTGTCGTTATTTTCTAAAGAAACAAACCAGCCATGGAGTGATAGGAGTCATTGTTTTCATTATAGGTACTGTATAAATAGACTAAAACTTTGCTGGCTACAAGCATCAGTAGCTACATTATAGGAAGCCTAAAGTAAAACTGTATATGGTTATATTGCAATGGACAAACTGCACCGACAACGAACACATTCCTCTCGATTTCGATTTACATAGCGTAGTTCACATAGCGTAGTGGAACCAGCCATGGAGTGATTGGAGTTATTGTTTTCATTACTGTATTGATATTAGCTAGCCATCTACAGTAATCTTTCTAATTTAACACATTGAATGTGATGTAGTGATCCTGTTATACCTGTTGTTGGTTTTGGATGTTAGCTAATGTAGGGAACTAGTTTCGAGATCTGTGGAGTTTTGACTAATTGGTTTAACAATGCAGAAGTAAACAGACACCACATCTCTACACATGTATCACATGCAAAAACACCCGCTCTTTAAATAGCATAGTGGTTAAAGACACAAGTCTGCCACATGAAACCGCAGATCGAAACCAGCCAGGGGTGACAACATTCATCCCTTCTAATCGCGGGCCAGCAGAATTAGACTCACTTAGTTCCTTGTTAATTTCAGTCTTGGAGGGATTAAATTTTTTTATTAAGTCCAAGGCAGGGTCATTTAATTTTATAATCAATTATATTTCAGTAGCCTATCTGTTAGACTTTTGGAATTTATGTATTGACTGGCAGGGCATACCTTACTTTTTTATCACCTTTTTATTGGCTATTTGATCAGTTCCTTGTTGTGCTTGGCGTATCCAGATCATGGATATAGCACAATATATAGTGGAAAAAAGGCTTGAAAAGGCTAAAAAATAAGGTTTATGACGTTGCAGAATTACTGAAGGACCGTAATGGTGAACAAAGTTCTGTACTCAGGAATTTAAGAGTTTCTTTGCAGTCTCTGTTTGCTGTAGACTGTCTTGAAATGTTCAATAGACTATCAGAATCTAAGGGAGATGTTCCATTGGGGAAAAAGTGAGTGGAATTAATCATGTGTTAGGGGAGATGCTGTCACCGAACGTAGCTAACAGTCCATGTGGATGGTTAAACTATCAGTATGCTATGAGTTGTTTGGGTCATTTTTCCAACGTCATGTACAGGAGAAAAGGAATGGTTTCAGGATTGCTTGCTGAATGCCAATTATGGCATTCCTGTTTTAATATGCAGACGTTTATCAGGGACATGGCTTGGTCTCAACAACCGCACAGCATCAATGAAAAACATATTGCTTCGCATAGTGGAAAAGGACAACAAAGAACAGAACAAGGGAACAGAAAACTTGTACATTGGGTAATTGACTTTATTGTAAATTAATACTGTAGGAAGGTTGCCATAGCCTTGCTATGCCATAGCCTTGCACAGACAAATCACTCTCAGAACAAGTTCAGCGAGCTAGGCCTAAATCCTACCCGTGCTAAAAGGGGTTGGTTGATCTGGAGGAAAGGCTAGTAGCATGAATGCCATCTGAAGACATTGTGACCCAGAGGTAGGGAGTTCATTCTCAGCCCAAACCCGATCACAACCGGGTGGGGCCTTAAATTCTGATAATGTAGTCGGGCTGGGCTTGTGACAGTGTTTTTTTTCAAATGAACACAACAATAAATAATAATAAAAACTAGTGTTCTCTCCGTTAGCTGCAAGAAGGTTATGCAGTTGGTGCAGCATTGTGCATATTGGGCTATGTGTATCAGCTGGGGCCGTAGTTGTTACAATATTCATATTTTTATAGACATTTGGAAAAGTGAAAACATCTCTATATAATATGGGCTTGAATTTTCAGGCACGATGAAATCTTTGTTAGAATATGTTCTGCATTATAAATATATAGCTAATCTAGGCTATATATGTTTTAATATTTTCACTTTTATTGAGTCAGCTGTTTGTACAGTGGACCTATAGTATAGGCTAGCTTGTATATTGTTGAGCAGGAAGGTTTGTCTTTGAGACCAAATGCGCTCAATCTACTTTTTAATCTGCATTTTGAATGGGGAGAGTCATGTTTTTTTCCCGAAGGCTCGGGGGGTGATGTGAAAATATATTATGCTTGGGGGAGGGTCAACTATTTATATTTTTGGGTGTCTTTATCTTCCCCATGTCATAAAAAATTATCAGTCCCTAAGTTTAACGTTTGCTTGCTATGGAGCCAAATTAAGCTCAAATGTATTGACTGTAAGAAAAGAAAAACGTAACTGAAATGTTTCATAGTATGAAAAAACTAAATTCAATTGTGTGAAAAAAAATAGATTGAAGCGTGGAAAAAGTGTATGCTAAAATCATTAAATGGATTTTCGCGTCCGATCTTAAAATGTCTTTGTTCGAACACGTTTTTTCCACGTTCGCTGCTTCTTACAATTACAGTTTCTTCCCACCTTCGTTCGTCATGTTTTCTCAAAACAAAGTTTTGAGCCTCTATTGGAGTGGAGGCAGGGTTTAAATCTTAAACTTCTCTCCACAGATTGCATTGGGAAAGCAGTGCATGGAAAGGCTATGATTTTCACTTTATAATGGTGTGATCCATGGCTAATCGGGTGCGAGAATTCAATGCCCAGATAAAGCCCTGCCTCTACGCCAATAGAGGCTCAAAACTTGGTTTTGAGAATACATGATTCGAACGAAGGTGGAAAGAAATTGTAATCGTAAGAAGAATCGAACGTGGAAAAAATGTGTTTGAACGAAGACATTTTAAGATCGGACGCAAAAATTAATTTAATGATTTTAGCATACACTTTTTTTTTTTTTTTTCATACGATTGAATTTAGTTTTTTCATACTATGAAATATTTCAGTTACGTTTTTCTTTTCTTACAGTCAATACATTTGAGCTCAATTTGCCTCCATAGCTTGCTAGCTACAGATAATAACCAGCTAGCAAACACTTCCTTGTTTCCAGCTTGTTCGTTAGGTAGCTAGCTTTACCTAATGATTAGCTGTAATATTAATTAATAATACTGTAACATTTAATGTGTGGTGATTTTATTCATTTATTTGGTTTTATAAAGTGTGTGTTTGTTAGAGACCAATCAGACCAGTTTAGCACAAGACCATTGAGTGTACTTAAAGGGATAGTTTGTCCACTCACCAAAAGATAATCCTGAAGAGACAGTCATTTTTTCAAACAATCCATTATTCAGCACTGTCCCAGTCTGTAATTAGCATTATTAGCATTGTTCAAATTCATGAATGGTTCGTACCCCTCTCGCAAAGGTGCATGGCAAGCAAAAAACTACTCTAAAACACTTCAAAATAAATTCAGTACTCTGTCGTGGTAGCATCATTTTTTTTTAAACTGTACACTGACGAAACAGTCAGCGGAATTGGCTGAATTCAAACTGGCACTAGCGAACAATTTCCTATAGCTACCATACATAGTTTCTGTTCTTCGGCAGTGATGTCATCTGTGTGAGCGTGAACTTTAACCTCAATATGCTATGTGAAGATTTGTGAAGGTTGCTTTATCTAGCTGGCCCATTTTCGTCGGTGGACATCAGAATAATATTTGTAATTGCGTTAAATGCCGTGGTCATAAGAAAGGTACAAGGGACGTGGGAGAGGAGACTTGAGGTTTCACTCGTTGCCATATCTGTAAGGTCTGTTCACAGTTCCATCTCTCAACCCCATCACCAGGACGACATACAGTATAGCCTCCAGATCCCAATCACAACGAATGCAGCACTCCTCCCAGCTCCCAATCCCGAAATACTAAGCCAGTTCAAGGGTTTGTGATAGCTTTCTAATGTTCTTTGAGCCTCGCATGCCTTCCGTGTTTACGATATAGCTTGTCCTAGTCTGTATTCTTGCTATATTATTTGCTCTATTTTTGCTTGATATATTTCTTAATTCTTACTACGTAGATGTCGTGTGCCATGTCACAAGAATTTCATTGTGCAGGATGACGCTGTGGTATTCGGTGCATTTGATAAATAAACATTTAACTTTGAACTTCTGGATTTCCTTCGTTTGTATTGATGTCGACTTCTGCCTGCTCGTTTCCCTGCTTGTGGGTCTTGAGTTGAAATGAAATTCTACCCGCTCTGCAACTGGGACAATACCTCTACCTCTCCCAAGTCATATTGTGGGAGAATCAATGGAACAACTTCACCAACGAGACATACAATTTTTGCAAGAAATATTTTAATACAGAGGATCGTGACACACGTTCACTTAGAAGAGGACTAAAGGCGAATGCAATTCCATCAAGTTACCCAGTTCAACCCATGGAGACAAGACAGATTGTAAGTAATACTTCCGATTGCTATGTTATAATACACAAAGCACACATTGCCTCCGGATATTCTGGGCGAGGGTTGGGGATTAATGGGTTCACCATTGCCCGCCTTTAGCTGCTGGCAAGCTTCTATCGGTCTATTCATCATCTGTGCATTATGGCTTTTCCCCCGAAAAATGTTCTTCCTGCTCGTATTCAGAGTCAGACATAATATATAGGTTATGTATTTTCCTTTCTCTCTCAAGCAAATGAAGTTTGACTGTCCGAGGTGAATATCATAGACGAAATAGGTAGCGAATACTATAATTTATTGTGAAGTATACACTTATTCTTCCTGAAAGAACACATGGATTGATACAATTGTGAACAGACCGGTAAACACAGGAAGTATCTGTTTATTTGAAATGAGAATTATATCGCGAAAATTTTAACTTTTTTAGAGGAATACAACATCCTCATGTTCTTTGAGGTAAACAACACCACTTGTCTTTATTTTTGAGTGTTTTAGAGTAGTTTTCCGCTTGCAATGCAGCTTTGCGATAAGGGTATGAACCGTTTCCATTCAGAAATTTGGACGATGCTAATAACGCTAATTACAGACTGGGTCAGAGCTGAATAATTGATTGTTTGAAAAAAATGACTGTCTCTTCAGGATTATCTGTTGTTGAGTGGACTGAGAAAAATATGAATGTTGGACAAACTGTCCTTTTAAAGAGCTGGGTCAGGTTAAGGCCTGAGATGATGGGAACTATGCAGAATGGGTGTAAACAAAGACCAGCTCTCTGGCAAGTGTGAAAATCTTTTAAACTCTTTTTTCTCAGAACTAGGTGGAGCCGATTGTCAACTTTTAAAGCAGTATGTTTCCCATAACTTAATCAAACTGTAGTGTATTATATACCATTGCAAAGCTGGGTCCGGACCTTTATAAACTGCAAAAAAAATAAATAATAATGCCAACCTCAATTTTTTTACAATAGGTCCCTGTTCCTGAATTCTGTCACATTTTTCCCCCTTGGGCTGTGTCGCTATTCTGTTTGAATCCTGTTAATATAAAATGCTTTATTCACTGATCCTTTTCCTATTCACCCCAGGAAGTCAGGTCTGTCATCTTAGCTGGAGCTTACAACGTGCCAAGCACCTATTGGACAGTGGTACATTAAACATAGAGGATTTTCATCACCCCAACCTTAATCAGGTTCTTCCCAGATATAGACAAGTGGTAAAATGTCAAAGAAGGCAAGAAAAGATGATCAACCATATTAACAGTACTGTTAAAGGGGCATTCCACACTAGCTCCAACACCAGCCTGGGTAACTCAGACCATGTAATGCACCAAATCATCCCTGCATACAGACAGACGCTTAAAACTGCAAACGCCTGTCAACCACCTTCCAGATCACAAATCAAGCTAATTGATTTCCATCTGTGATCAGTTCTAGTGACATTGATTAGTTCAGAATCAAACCTGTTCGTAGAGGAATCCACTGCTTAGTAGTGCATTTCAAAGCAAAGAATCCACTATATGGGTGGATAGGTACTTTCAAAAGATCTATGAGATAAAGTTGTGGAAAGGCATGGGTGTAAAATGACTTCAAAGGCTTTGTCTAGCCCTTGGAACACAGTTAAGACAATTATTTAGAAGTGGAAGGCGTATGGCACCACCCAGACCTTTCATAGATCAGGCCGTCCCTCCAAACTTGATGACTGGTTAAGGAGGAGACTGAACGGAGAGGCTACCAAGAAGCCAATGGCAAACTTGAAGGAGCTTCAGGCCTTTAGGGCAGAGAGTCAATGTGTGCTTGTGAACACAATATCACAAGTGTGGACAATTAACTTTGATAACTGACAAAAAGATAACCAACAGGCCTTTTGTTTATGGCTTGCAATACATGAAAAGGATCTTGTTGGTTTTTGGGACAACTGAAGAACTAATGAACTGGACAGATGGCTAGGTCAGACTTAACAACTGTTTTGTTCTGCAAAGAGAAAGCCCAAGGACTCTAGGAAGGGGGTTGACCCACTGGGGTGACATCTCTGGGAAGTTGGGTGACCCCCTTCAACAAGCAGTGTGTTGGATCAACAAGTAGTGTCTTGGATCAAGCCTAACCGCTGTTTTGAGCAATTGCTGTATCAATAAAGGTTCAATTTGAGTATTCAGACTTTTCTCCATAATTTGTGGTAATTTCCATGAAACAAGCACTGCACAAATTTGGCCTATTTGAGAGGATGGCAAGAAAAAATCAATTCTCAAGAAAGGCCACATTGTCTTGTTTGAGGTTTGCAAAAAAGCACATTGTACATTCCGAGGCCAAGTGGCAACTTTTTGGCCTGAACACAAACGATACATCTGCCAAAAACCCAATATCGTTCCCCCCAACGAACACCACGATTGCAGTACAGCATCCTGTTGTAGGGCTGTTTCTCTTCAGCAAGGACTGGAGCAATTGTCAGGATAGATGTGAAAATGGACAGAGTAAAATATCGACAAATTCTTGAGAAGAAACTGTAGCCCTCTGCCAGGAAGTTGAACATGGGAAGATGGTTTACGTTACAACATGACAGTGACACAAAGCACAATGCCAAAGCAACCATACAGTGGCTAAAGGACAAGAAGGTGAAGGGCCTTAAAGGAAAGGTTCACTATTTTTGAACCTGGGGCCTTTTTTCAGATTATCTATCATACTTTTTCGATTTTTTTCTATTTTTATTTAAAGGAAACCTCTCTCTGGGCAACTAATATAGGTTCACGGGGCAACCGATATAGTGTTCACAAATATATGATATATTCTTTTTTCCAAAACAGGAAGGCCAGGGTATGTTGATAAAGGTCTCTGTATGTTCTCCGAAAACAATTCGTGCCAAAACGAGCATTGTGTCAATGGTTATCACTGTTTTATTCTTTCTGGAAAATGTATAAGCAGCTGCTGCACGGATGAATCTGTCTGTGAGGAGGCTGTATCTGTTACCGGCTTTGATTACAAAACTGTAGCTCACATTAGCTAGTATAGATTACGAGCTCAAACAAAAATGCCAGCAAGTTTTATTAGCTGCTAGTAAACCAACGCGAATCTGTCTGCGAGGAGGATTTATCCGGTGTCGTGGAAAACACTAATGGGAAAGGCACAGAGACTGTAGATTCTTTTCACAAGTAAAGCTTTATTCAAGATTTGCAAACCTGGAGCAGTTAACAACACTCTCAGCAGAGTCAGTTCAAGAGCTCTCCGTTGAAGGTTGAACTCAGGCCTATATACATTCAGTACAGCCCACTGTGTCCCCCTCCTATGCATGGTTAGTCTACATGTCTCACCAGCTTCTCTGCGAACTTCGGCTTAGAAAGATAAGATGTTAACAGCCCTTGAGAAGTTCAGCCAACACTATAGCTATTGTAGGCAAATTCTGTACAAGTGAGCAGAGCCGAAACACACAATGGTCTTACTAACTTACTGGATTATACTTAGAATAAGCAATATGATTTCATTGTACTATGGAATAAGAACATTTCTACCACACCGGCAAACCGGCTTTGTTTACAAAACTGTAGCTCACGTTAGCTAGTATCAACTACTAGCCCAAAGACAAATGCCAACAACTTGTATTAACTGCTAATCTGTCTGTGAGTAGGGTTTATCCAGCAACCAGCTTTGTTCACAAAACTATAGCTCACGTTAGGAGTGGGATTTATTGCTACCTAATGCCATTGAGAACCTTGATGTGTCCGTGGATGAGGCTGAATCAGCTTCAGCGTGTGCAACAGATGGCATTGACTTTCAAGCTCTTATCAACCAGGGCAGTTTTAGCAACCTTCCATGTCTCCAAAGAAATAGAAAGAAGAGGCAGAGGCCGGAGGGACCAAACGGACAACTGTCAATTCTGTAAGTAGGCAATAGCTATTTGTAATAGCTATTTAGATCATTCTGTCATCATTTATTAACACAATGGGGGACTGCATATTCTGGAAACATTTTGATAAATGTCTGTAAATTGTGCTTGTTGCTAGCTAGTAAACTCCAATGAGGTTAGTACCGTAGTTCAGCTGTTTTGAAACAGCACCACGCTGTTAGCTCGAGTGCGGACATTTACAGATGTTGAGGTACTGCATTGTTTCCGAAAAAAAATTGTTAGGTTTCACGCAGAACATGACCATTGATACAGTGATAGTTTTGGCACATTTTTTTTCAGGAGAACAAAAGGAGACCTTTTTCAATACAATGTGGCCTTCCCATTTTGGAAAACCGAATGTATCATATATTTTCAAACGCTACATCGGTTGCCCCGTTCAGTTCCATTTTAGCCTAGAGACTGCAGGAAAAATCGTAAAAACTCAAAACTGAAATCATCTATGAAAAAAATGTCTATGAACTAGGATCATGCTACATAATCTGTAAATAGGCCCCAGGTAAAAAAATAGCGAACTTTTCCTTTAAGTGGCCTATTCAGAGCCCCAACCAAAATCCCATCAAGAATCTGGAGTGACTTGTAGAGTCCAGTCCATAAGCGGTCCCGGTTTGCCTGGGATTTTCCCGGTTTCAAGCTGGGTGTCCCGGGTCCCGACAAATATCTGTAAAACACTAAAATGTCCCGGTTTCCGACATTTACTACCAAATTGTCCCGGTTTTCACCACAATAAAAAAAATTATAATAGGCTAATAATAATAGTCGGAGACGAACAAACAACTGCATAGAACTGCGTAGCAAAGCAACAATTCTCATCAAAGCTCAAAGCGCCTCCCAACCACAACCACGCATGATGACCACCATGCGTGCATAAGCGCATACATGTGTGCATTAAAATGTGGTCACCCTAAACTAGACAGCTAATTGTCCGTTTCAGTTCGTATGTCAGACTATAGAAAAGTTGTCTGGCCGCAAATGTGTTTCACTTGTGAGGCGACGAGCTGTCACTTTCACTAGCTAGCCAAGATTGGAGCCAGTAATGTTGTGCTTTTCTGACGAAGTAGTCACTTGATCATGATGATGTCCTGCATCTGCCAACACATACTTTCAATGGCTGTTTATCAATTCCAAGTATGATAAGAACGTACTTGTGTCCTTGCCAAGCGTCCTTGCGAGAATGGTCTTGCAAGATCGCGAGGACAGAGAACGCGCCTATCTGGATTGAGATGCATGTATTGCATACTTGGCTGTTGCGCAATACCCCTCCACTCTATGAGGGCTGTAACCTCCTCAGTAGTCCCTGAATAAAATATTAATGTGAAGATGAACGGCAGAATAATCATATGATATGACATTTGTATATGACATTTTTTTGAAATTGAAAATCACCTGCAATTCTAAAAAAGCTGTCCCTCTACCGGTACTGTAATTACTTAACTTAGCTAACGTTAACTAGCCTCTTCACTGCACTGAATAACGTTAGCTAGCTGATCGAAACGTCGGAGCAAATTTATAAATTAGCCGTTTCTTAAATAAAATAAGGAAATATTCGGTGACTACAATGCCCATTTCTCGTCACATTTTTTCTCAGATGCTGATTTACAGGTACCGTTTACCTGAAATAAGAAAAGTTAAGACTTATTACAGTTGTGGAGTTATTGTACATTGTGTAATTTGTTGAGAACAAAATTAAGTAAAAACGGTCAATGGAAACCAAAATCACCAAACGATAGAGGGCTGGATTCATACTCACACCAAAAATCAAAGTAAACAATTAAAATCACAGACTTTTCCAACGTGTGTGAATTTCATCACGGCAACTCATAATGTGACTCAGTAGTGTGTATGGCCCCCACGTGCCTGTATGCACTCCCGACAACGTCTGGGCATGCTCCTGATGAGACGGCGGATGGTGTCCTGGGGATCTCCTCCCAGACCTGGATCAGGGCATCAGTGAGCTCCTGAACAATCTGTGGCGCTACTTGGTGGCGTCGGGTGCACCGATACATAGCGTCATAGATTCTCAATTGGATTCAGGTCTGGGGAACGTGAGGGCCAGTCAATGGCATCAATGCCTTCCTCATCCAGGAACTGCCTACATCAATCAATCAATCACATTTTTTTATAAAGCCCTTTTTACATCAGCAGTTGTCACAAAGTGCTTTTACAAAACACGCGGCCTTAAACCCCAAGGAGCAAACAACAGTAGTGTTAAATTTCAGTGGCTAGGAAAAACTCCCTAAGAAGGCCAAAATTTAGGAAGAAACCTAGAGAGGAACCAGGCTCAGAGGGGTGACCAGTCCTCTTCTGGCTGTGCCAGGTGAACATATTAAGAGTACAAATTGTAATAATTAATAAATGCATGTGGGCTGAGTCCAGAGTCTATTTAAACCTAGCCCAGGTCGGAAGCATGACCAGATGGACAAGGACAGGGACAACACAGGGGGTGGGGGGGGGGCTGATAAATGTCCAATAGTCCAAAATGAACAAAATAAAGAAAATTCAGAGTTCTTCATTTGTGGAAAGACCAGCTTTTCGAAGCTCTGCTTTTAGGAGGCGGATCTGAAGTCTGGCTTTGGTTTGCTGTAGTTGGGTAAGGGTGATTTGTTCCTCTGCCAGACGAATCTGTGCTTCTGCTCTTTCGGTTTTTCGTTTAAGAAGTGACTTATAGGCATCATCGTCTTTCTTTGGCAAAGAATGCTTCCAGACTCTTTTCTGAGCTTGTGTGGCAATAATTACTGGCTCTGCCAGTGATGATCCACCTTCTTCCTCAATAACAGGGCTGAGATCCAGAATAAATGTTTCCTCTGCATTAGGAGGAACTGGCTTGCTTCCTCCTAATGCAGAGGAAACATTTATTCTGGATCTCAGCCCTGTTATTGAGGAAGAAGGTGGATCGTGGGCTCACAATCGTGGGCTCACTGTCCCTTACAACACCTTGAATCCCGTGCAGAGCTTACGAGTTTTCACCTCCAATAATGTCAAGAACCACATCTGTGTAATCACCTCTCCTAAAGGGCTTGTTGCCTGTTTGGCAGCAAGTTTTTTGTTTCAGCATGGTCCTTTGTTGCCCTGGCCTACAGATTCTTCCATCTAAATTTCACTTGCTCCATGGTCCTCTTCTGGCCAGACCACATGGCATTCACATTCTGGGTGATTTCAACCCAAATGTCTTTATTCTGTTGGTTAGTTTCTTCTCCACCCTTAGTTGAATTAAAATGTCCTACTATTGAGGCATAGTGGCACCTAACACCCTCTAGCAGTGCATAAGTTTCTGCAACAGTGAAATTAGGTCCTTTTGAGACCATGTTTACCACCTCTTTGGTGTAGTGAACATAGGTTGTATAGGCCTTCGGCATGATTGATTTAATTGAACACAAGCCATGCAGCCCATCAGCAAAGTGATGTTCAATGGGCGTGTGTTGGAAAAGAGCAATTACACAGCCATCTTATTCAGCCTTTCTCAGAGGACTTACAGAGAGGCACTGACATGGCAGGTAGTGTCCATCACCACCACCGTTTTAGTAGGAGAGGATACCATCAAAGAGTGTCGACTTATCGACTGCACTCGTGCATATACAAGCACCTCAAGAGAGGGAGTGGGAGTACGTCAACCGAAAGGGGAGGCACAGCATCAACATCAACGTCACCCACACGCTGATAATGAGATCAGCGTGTGGGTGACGCTGATCTCATTATCACAAACTGCGTTGTGAAGTGGCCTGGATCTGTTCAAGATGCACGTATTCTGAGGGAGAGCGCTCAATACAGAGAGCTCCAAACCAACTGACCGGATGGCATAATATTAGGAGACAGTGCTTATCCACCCCTACCATGGCTGATGACCCCTTTTCTTGTAGCAACTACACCTGAGCAGGCACATTTCAACACTGCTCACTGCAAAACAAGATGTGCAATCAAGCGTTTAAATGGAATTCTGAAGAGACACTTTGCATGCCTTAACTTGTGAGTGGAACCACGGGGAGCGTGCAACATAGTACTTGCCTTTATTGTCCTGCACAACATCGCTACCAGGCGCAATGTCCCTCTCTGTGATGATGTTTATGATGCACCTGAGGCTTTTGAAGACCCAGACCAACCTCCGCTGTTCTCTCAGAATGAGGGACTGACTGGATGTGCAATAAGGGATGCAATTGTTAGCAACTACTTTTGACTGGTTCATCTCTGATGGTTGTGTCATTGTAATTAATATATAGTGAGCAATGACAGTTCAAATAAATATAACTTATGTTTGACATTGACAACTGTTTAGGGGATAATGTTATGGGGACAAAATAATATATTTATTTCATTTTTACAGTTCTGAAAGGCTTAATAGGTAGCCTAATGTCTACTTTATCATTATAACAAATAAAGTGCAAAATATGAATGAATATATATACTGTATACTACATGATGCAAATGTTGAATTATCTTACAAATTTTAAAGTTTTATTACATTTTGTTCCTGAAATCCACCCTTCTGCTGGGATCAGGATAATCCAGATTTCATGGATCAAAGGTATCCCAATCCTATGGAAATGTTTTGAACAACACATACTAAAGGTAAGATGCAGATCAGGACCAAGATTGGATTACATGATCTAATCCGATGTCAGAATCCTTTTTCCTTTTCAACAATGCATTTTCAAGATTTGATCAAAGCCGAAATCCGCTCAGATTACTTCTGAACAACTGGGCCCAGGGGATTGAGAAGGTCTGTAACTGGTAGTGAGATTGGTGCAATTTGTGTAGGTCCTGTAGTCACAATAGTCCCGGGGGTTGGCAACTGGGAGAAAATATCAGTTTGCCTAATCCCCTAGCAAGCACAACACGAGGCTAGTTATTACTGCTGAAAAGGATTAATTGCAAAGAAAACATGACCAGCTTGGTTTGGTGTGGCTAAACACAATTGTGTGGCAGGCATCTCTTACCAATAAAGCCTTGCGTGTCCTGGTATCCTGGGGCCTCGTATCAATCTTGCTTACGTTTCTAACTAAATTCTGGCGTATGTGGAAATCCTACGATTTGCGTGCGCACAAAATTATTGGGATTTATCAAACTGGCGTATGCAACACATACGCATGCTTCCGTTAATAAACACTACCTTATAAGAACATTACCATGCATGCTTATATTAGCTGAGGTTCTTTAGAATCATTTGATGCCAAATACATGATGATCCATTTACATTACATATTGTTTATAAGCCCAAATATAAAAGTAGTGAAATACGAAAATTTAAAGCGTAGTCCCCAGGGGGTTAATGTCCTTGTTCTGGTTGTGCTTATTTATATCTCTTTCTCTCTCCCCCTCTTTAATGTTCTGGTTCTGTTCATTTTCTATCTCCCTCTTTAATGTTCTGGTTCTGTTTTTCTCTCTCTCCCTCTTCAATGTCTTGCCTCTGGTTGTGTTTATTTCTCGCTCTCCCTCTTTAACGCCTCAGGGTCCGAGGAGATTTCGGCCGGATTTCTCTACTTGGACATTTTGGGTCCTAGATTCATTTCTGTAACAGATATAATCTATTATGATGTATCCTGGTAATCACAACCCCCTTGGCTACAATAAAAACACATAAAAACAGACTTCTGGATCACCATTTAGAAACCTCACCTGTTTGAAAGGCAAAAAAATTGTTTTCGGAAAACATTTCTGCCATTCAGGATGATATAATTTGATTCTAACACTTATGAAGTTTTGTGTCAATTGTATTCCCTGATAGTTCCATGCTTTTACTGTCATATTAAATTGCATTGTGTTGAAACTAATGAATAAAACAAATAATACAAGGTCAGAAATATAGGCACCCCAAAAAAATTTGGTTCTTCTACCTAGAAATAAAACACTATAAAAGAAATTAGAAAGAAGATAAAACACTTCTATTTACGTGGAATTACGCAGAACGGCCACCAGGTGGCAGCACGAGATCGCTAGTGAAGTTTGGAATTCTATAATTTATAAACTCAGAAAAATTACCAACTTTTTCCCAAAAACTCAAGAACATCCCCATACTATGTTGACAGAAGAACATTTTTATATCATATTTAAAATACAAACGATGTATTACGGTTCAATACATCATATGTAGTGATGTACACCCTTGTAATCTCTATAGTCTTTACACATTAGCCTTTCTAAGATGCATGGTCAATGTCGTTGTCTGGTGAAAAGTTTTCTTCCTGCAGGCTGTGGTTCCCATAGCAACCCAAACTATACACGGAACGCTTCACGAAGGTGGCTACATAAA
>JACXGI010006374.1:0-32843 GCA_016801175.1 Esox masquinongy | reverse complement strand
GCATTCTGAAGAAGATACCCAATCTGTAAATAACTCTGGGACATGACATACTGTAGATGTCAGAAGGGGACTCTCCACACGTGAGAAGCCAGTGGAGTTTACTGTAAATCTCTCCCAGTTTTGGCCCCACTGTCACTGGCGTGAGTGACAGTAGAAACATGTTTCCTAATATTGTGCATCGTTTAGTTCATTTACATGGAACGTAACACTTAACGAGAGAGTTCCTTTTGGGGGATGTTTTTTTTTTCTATGAAAGACTAGTAAAAACAGAACTGTGCTTGATTTCTACATACTAGTGTTTTAGCTATGCTGTTAACATTAATGTTAATTTACAGATGATTAATAAAGCATTATAATGATTGAAGACACAGGTTCGGTCCCAAATCAAACCCTATTCCCTGTTTGTGCACAATTGGTGACCATGTTCAGAGGTATAGTGTACTAGAAAGTGAATATATTCGGATGGAGACACTACTGTATAGTACATGTTTTACTTCCTTCTAGTGCTGGTGATAGCTAAGGCACGGAGTACAATAAATTCACTGGTTAGTAAGTCGCTGTGGATAAGAATGTCTGCAAAATGACTAAAATGTCAATGGAAATGCCATTCCTCCACTGAATGTGTTGATTGTCTTCTCTCCTGTGTGTTGAAGTCATGTTTTGGTCTTAATCAATCTTAATCAACCAGAGTCATCACGCTGTCATAATTACAATCAGGGATCAGGGAGACTAACCAGGAACGGCCTCCATGGCCTTGGCCCTATCTGCCACTCAGCTCCTCTCATAATCATGTCTCTCTCATCCGGTGTGAAACAGTGAAGTGTGGGTGCGTGTGAGAATGAAGAGAGACAGCCAGGTCTAAATTTACACGTGGGAATCTGAAGTCCCTACAAAGATAGTAAAAACTGACACATCTGTTCCCACATGGTTCTTTTGGGAAGGTCTAACTAAGGAAAATGCAATTTCTGGATCAGGGGTAGGTTGAGGATAGGTTAGGTTCAGACATTCCTGGTTTAGGCTTAGCTTTCAAGTTCACAGAATGTCTATAAAAACGTGTGTGTGCGTACAGACAGTCTCTCTCTATTTCTCTCTACTTGGTAGACAACAAGACGAGCATTGCCTGGGATCACTTTAAATCAACAGCTGATAAAACTTCTACTACCTGTCTTTATTAGATCAGCTAGCATTTCAGTACATCAGTAATGGAACCAGCTCAGGGGCCATTGATGATGTCTGTGGAAGATAGCTTTGACTGACAAACTTTAGGAAGGGCAGAGTTTAGTCCCTCAGCGCGAGTTTGGTCAGCGTAGTTGTGTGTATGGTTTTCGTCATAGATGCAGTTTTCATAACATTATGCCAGAAACATTTAAAAGTTGCCTTTATTTAGAAATCAATGAAGGCATCTTCAACCGCCCGTCACGCGGCTTGACAAGACGATTCCTCGCTTCCTTGGCGCTCACGTCGTTCTCATCAAAAGCCAGTCAGAAACGCACGCAGTCGCACATAGTCACACACAGTCACACACACCAACACAGCCACACACGGTACTACACACAGTGGGTCTAATTGTCATGGGGAGGAAGTATAGGCTGGTGATGGCCACCAGCTGCATCCTGCGACCGTCGCACTGATCCCGCATTTGTCTCTGTTATCTCCCCTAAGATCCCTCCCTCTGTCACTCTGCTGAATGCCCACAGCCGCCTGCCCGCACATTCACATTACATTGGTTGGCAGCACCGGGCCATGCTTCAGGAAGTCTGTGCTTCCTACCCGAAGATGGATGTGCCACCCTCCCACTATAACCGCCCACCAAGCAAACCACCACTTCCCATTCTTTCTGGTCAGGGGCTAAACTCCTATTTGACTCGTCTCTCCCCCTCTGGATGTGATGTCAGAGCGGAGTGGAGTGGGCACTTCAGAAGCCAGCTGGTTGGTAGAACGGCATAGGCACGGCAGCTACCATCACGTCATGGGCACGCCTGGGGCTGAAGGACCAGCTACCCGCTCCTCCCTCCCAACATCTGCCCTGACGATCAGGCACCGAGCCATGCCAGCTGGGCGTATTCATGACACCGGACGGACCAGGATCTGTCTCCGTGCTCGCTGCCAGCGTCACTCAGCTGGGCCCACTGGCTCCATCCTCTCCTCCCCTTCCTCTCTCTCCATCTCCCTTTCATTAGTCTTCCTTCTCTCTTCCCCTTCCTCACTCTCCATCTCCCCTTCATTAGTCCTCTTCTCCTCCTATTCTTTTTGGTGACTTTTCTGTCATCTCTTGCCTGTTGTTCTACTGGGGGAGAGAGTGAAAGAGAATTAGTTGTTTGTTGTTTAAAAAGTTACTGCAAAATGTTCTGTTCTCGCTGTGCAGTAGTAAATATTTACCCCAAAATCCTACTTTCTCAACCATTTCCAGTAGATTTATGTAATATAAATAGACAGAGATGTGGAGGGATCCCAGGCTTAGCGTGGTAGCCAGCAATCAATAACATTAAATTCCTGGCAAAAAAGCTGAAATTCTTCACTCTCATTGGTTTGTTCTGCCAACATAATTTTCCTGACATGGAAGTGTCATGCCCATGACGTGATGGAAGTATAACTCAGGTCACTGTTCAGCTGATACAGAAGGAGACAATTCCAGTGATTCAACCAAGAAGTCTGGAGCTCAAAAACACAGGGTTCAAAGTAGTAAAGTAGTCTTGAAGTGTTGCGTCACATGGGCATGATGATGGAGTAATAATTACTGCAAAATTAATACATATTTAAATTTCAGTGAGTACCTTTTCTACATGAAGTTGACTCATCTTTTAGATGCAATTGGAATTGAGTTAGTTATCCGTAGCATTTAAGAGTCAGAGCTAAAATCAATTTGATGTATAAACGGACCCTTTTAGCGGTTGTGTTAGGGGTTTGGGGGGGTTAATATGACTCCTTTCAATTGATTATCTCTCTCTCATATGACACAATGACTGGTTTAGTTTTAACACTTCAGTTGTGCTCTGTAATGTTGTGCCCTTGAAAATCCTTGGCACATTCTTCTCCCTTAAAAGCAATTCAGAATCCCCTTTATTTGCCAGCTATGTGCACAGTTACTACCAGGAATTTGATACGGTGCACAAAATGTGCATGATAAACCTTTTCTGGTATACAGATAATACAGACAGCAGGTTGCCTAGTGATTAGAGCATGGATGCCCGTAGCCTAGTGATTAGAGCGCGGATGCCCATAGCCTAGTAATTAAAGCATGGATGTCCGTAGCCTAGTGATTAGAGCATGGATGCCCGTAGCTTAGTGATTAGAGCATGGATGCCCATAGCCTAGTGATGAGAGCATGGATGCCCGTAGCCTAGTGATTAGAACATGGATGCCTGTAGCCTAGCAATTAAAGCATGGATGCCTGTAACCTAGCGATTAGAGCATGGATGCCTGTAGCCTAGCGGTTAGAGCATGGATGCCCATAGCTTAGTGATTAGAGCATGGATGCCCGTAGCTTAGCGGTTAAAGCATGGATGCCCGTAGCCTAGCGGTTAGAGCATGGATGCCTGTAACCTAGTGATTAGATCATGGATGCCTGTAGCCTAGCGGTTACAGCATGGATGCCCGTAGCCTAGCGGTTAGAGCATGGATGCCTGTAGCCTAGCGATTAGATCATGGATGCCTGTAGCCTAGCGATTCGAGCATGGATGCCTGTAGCTTAGTGATTAGAGCATGGATGCCTGTAGCCTAGTGATTAGAGCAGGGATGCCCGTAGCCTGGTGATTTGAGCACGGATGCCTGTAGCCTAGTGATTAGAGCAGGGATGCCTGTAGCCTAGGGTTTGGAGCATGGATTTCCCAAACTTTTGAAGTGTCCAAAAGCATCTGTTGTTGAAACAAGACCCTAGTCAATTTTGCCAAGTGTCAGGTTTTTGAGACAGGCCACTCTGGGAGCCACAGTGAAACCTCTGAAACATGGCCCGGCAGCAATCGCCTTGGACCTGACAATACTTGTGTTGTCCAATATTACACATCAATTAATCATAGTGGGAGCACATTCTGCATACTTTAATCCACATGGCCAATTTGCCATTTTTGAATTTCCTAAATCTGAAGTATTTGAAGAGCTAGGAGTGCTCATCTTGAATCTGATGCCTGCTGTTAAGTTATAGTCTTACAAATTGTGATTTAAAATGGAAAACAAATCTAAAATGTCCTTTTGGATGCTTAGCTTTGGTTTGTGGTCTTTGGGCTTACCCTTCCAGACTGAGGAATAGCAGGTAGAAGAATGCCCCGGCCTAAGATTAGGCATCATAGCAGGTCTAGTGATTTATACTCTGTCTCTCTCTCTCTCCGTATGTCTGTCTCTCTTTGTCTGCCTCTCCTTTTCTGTCCCTTTTCTAAATCCCCTCCTCTCATATTCACCACTCTCTCCGTGTCTCTCTCTGTGTCTGTCTCTCTTTTTCTCTCCCTTTTCCAAACCCTCTTCTTACTCACCCCTCTCTCTGTCTCTCTGTCTGTCTCCTATGAAGGCTAGCTGAGCCATTCAGAGCAGGATCCCATCAGGCCCAGGGCTGAATTATAGTGACAGTAGTAGCGGACTGCTGCAATGTTGTATAGCGACGAGGCGACCGAAGTCTTATTAAACTACAACTACATCCCCTGCCTTTTCTCTTTGCCTCTCCGCCTATTTTTTCTTCTTCAGGACTGTGGTTGATAGAAAGAAGAGGAGGACTATCAATCTATACTAACCGCAATAAAAAAAACTCTCTCAGCCTCCGTTGACCTTGCGCCCAGACACTGTGTTTACACATGATTTGATACTGCACAATACCAGCAACACACACACACATGCATGCAGGCACACACACACATACTTGAAATGATTTAGCATCTGTGGTTGGCCAGATGTGGACCTTCCAAATCCCAAGACCTCATGTTAGGAAACTCTTCCAGTAGCCCTAGCGTTTTATGCCCTCTGTTCACCTTGAGTGTCTCCAAAGTATTCTGCTAAACCCCTTACCACATCTTGATCCTCCTCAATAATTAATCTTTCGCAAACCGACATTAAAATATTTGACATCTTGGAGTATTACCAAATATATATATAGGTCCACGTTTGAACGCATTAGCTCTTGGTTAGTCAAAATTCTTCACATACAGTGACAATGTCATTGTCAAGCTGTGCTGGTTTATATTGCAGTGCTCTGTCCATAGCCTACACTGTGAGGGAGGGAGCTGGTGGGATAGTGAGTTTGTTTGTTCTGGAGTCATACTGCATACACACACGATTGTCGACTCGTTTATCTGTATCAACCAAACCCGCCACTCAACCGCCAGTCAGTAAATGAAAAGCGTTTCTGTCGAGCCTTAGTGGCTGTTTAAAGACTCCACTCTGTGATCCTTGCGTCTCGGACCAATCTCGCACAGTTTTTAATCTTTCACTCGCCCCCCAACCATCACCCCCCGACTCCCCCCACCAACCCGCTCTCGCTTTCATATTCAGTGTGAACATAGCGACGGAGTTTCTTCAGCCCGGATGTGTAGTAGGCGCGCGTTTTACTGAGCGCGCAGTTATAAAGCGTCCGTTATTTATCCGAGTCTACCGTAAACCTCGGCTCTCCTTTTCAGGAAGGAGCTGCTCTGCGAACGTCACGCGCACGGCAGGCAGCAATACAATCAAATCAAGGACTGATCCCTTATGATTGCTCTGAATCGAATTTTCATCTTTCAGTGAACTATGAGATTGCTTCAGCTCTCTGGATTAATTCCTATGTAATCGTTATTTGTTTCCCCCCCTCTCGTCCAATATCCGTCTCCAATTGTAGGCTAAGCTTGTTCTGTGGTCATGGGGTGTATAATTTCATTTTTGCCTAGGCTGGTGAGGGTCTTGACCGTTGTGTAAGAGCGGATACCGCGTGGATTTATGGTCTTCACAGACAAAGAGCCAACGAAGGGAAACTAGTGGAAGTTTGAGACCAGGGAGAATGCAAGCGACGTGTTGGTGTGCGGTGTTACTCCTGACGCCAGCGGTTTACATGGTGAGTAGATATTTTGTGTTGGTTTTTGTTTGTCAATACTTAGTAGTTTAAATGTGATCCTTGATTGCAGTTTTTCAATGACAGGTAACTGCGCGAACCATACACATTTCAGTTGCAGAAACGGATGCATAAAACTATTCTGAAATGCACCTCAATGACTGATAACTTATCATGCCAACACATCCCTTCAGCGCGTCTGGCTTCTGCTAAATGCAATGTCCTGTGCGTAAGGCAGTGCCTAATATCTGACGTCCTGTATCACCGTGGGAAAAAAGTTTATAGGTTCAATATTATCATGAACCTATAAACAGAGCCAGGGTGGGTTGTTTAAAATGCACCACAGTTTAAATTATTTTCTATTTGAACAGTGCGGTTTATGGTTTCCAATAAATCGAAATAATTAGTCCATACATAGGCTACATGCATGCATACATACATATAATGTTATATTTGTCTAATATATTGAAAACGCAAAATATGTATGTTAAATGTGCATGTTTGTGTCAAATATAAACATCGGCCTATTACGATTTCCCGCACGCGAGGTAAAAACGGGCAAGTTGATGGTGCAGTTCAAAGAAACCCTCTCATGGGGGCGCCATAACAAACAAAACAGGGGCGGCAGGTGCTTCTGAAGGCTACAAGTCAACGTTGCACCTGAAGACACCATTCAAATACTCCGTTTCTCCCTTTGTCTGTAACCGTTGTTCTTTTTTATTTGAGGATTAACCGTTGTTTCCCTTTTAAACCGCCTCAACAATAATTATCACACTCATAGTAGTCATTCATATGTAATGCGTGCTAAATAATTTCTCCCCGTGCAACTCAGCAGCAATTTGCTGATCTAAAAAACATGTACACTGGTTTATAATTTTTTTTGAAGTTTTGGTTTAAAAAAAGCTTAGCCTAATACAAAAAAACTCGGACAAAATAAATGTCACCTAACTAGATTATCTGAGATTAAACCACTTTCCAACAATATTCTCAAACGCAGGAAAAACGATTCCGTGTGAATTCCTCGGAATTGCTTATATTCAGAACCAGTGGCGTTGTTAGGCCTGGGCGTCCGGGGCTATAGCCCCGGGTCTTTTATGAATAGCCCCGGATCTCAAATTGACCAAAAAAATAATAATAAAAAATAGCCCCTGATCTATGCATCTATAATTCCGATCACGCGTTATGACAGTGTATATGTGTAGGCCGCTAGCATGTACATAGACATTTTCGTCTAGTATGTACATTCAATACCCCGTACTTTCTGTCATGGGGGGAGGGAGGGGGGGGCTTAGAATGTATTGTGATCCTAGCAACGCCTCTGTTCAGAACCTATTCCCTGTCCCTGCTTGGGACTTTCAGATACCACATCAGGGAACTGCTACTAGTAGATGCCACACGTCTGTGATTAATTCAAGGTCTTCACACAATTGAAAAGGCATGTTTATTTCGTCTACATGAGCGGAATAGGCTTATTGTCACCAGGTCTATCCTGCAGAACTGGTAAACTTGGTATTAAGTACTATTTTGTAATGTAGGCTACAAGACACACACACACACAGACAAATACAAACGCGCGCGCGCGCGCGCACACACACACACACAAGCGCACTGGGTACAGTATCAGTTGTTAGGCTACACCGCATTTTCCTCCAAACATTTTACATTTCACGACACAGACCTTTTCAAATACATTGTCTTTTTAACTGTCATATTGCCATGACAAACAATGGTTTGAATTATTTAATCTTCATAATCCCCAGGCAAAAACACATTTAAACAAAACCAAATTATTTTTAATCAGACCCATTCATGGTTGTTTTTCATCGGCTTGATTGAATAGGATTTAATTGCGTATTAATTTTAAATTACAATTTTGAAAAAAAAAAACCAGGCCATTATTGTTAGTTGTCCGTATTGTCCTATTCCACAATATTTAAAAGTAGTCTGGAAACGGGCTATACATCTTCAATGTTTTGTGATACATTTAAAAATACACATCTAATTATTGTTATAATTTGTTACATTATTTAAGTTACTCGAGGCTTAACCCAGGCCTTGAGTTACACATTTCCTGCTTTCATTAAAGATAACATTTGACAATTTTGCTTGGTATGAACACACAAAAAATAATCTAATGCAACCTATTTCCTCTATACATTACATTTTGTTAATGTTAGCTTAACGTTGAATTCAAGATTCTGGGCTATAAAATAGACATAGTTTATTTAATAATATTGCCAAATTGATTGAGCTGCTTGGAATCTTTCTTAACTTTTTTATTTAACCTTCTTTAGCACAAAATTCCACTTGCGAATTTCAGTGTCCAGCGGATTTTCAAATAAATCACCTGGAGCTGTCCATGGTTCTAATATCTACGTTTCATATGCGTCCAATTATACACATATTAATTACAGGGGGCAGAAACAATATTATAACGTTAGTTTTATTCACTCAAATTAAACTAAAGATGTAGGGTTGAAGATGTAAACTGAATTCCCATTATAGTTCAAAATGATATGGACTATTGGACAAGTCCCAATTAACACTCTTTAATTATTTGTCATGCCCTTAATAGTTTGTTAAACGTTCCTTTAGGCTAGGCTACTTGATTAAACAATTTTGGAAATGTTTTGCTTTTGATATATTCGGTAGGCAAACGGAATAGGATGAATTTTATACCTAAGCCTATATTCATATTGACTTTGACATTTTTGTCCAGACATTATGATAACGTTTTGGGTATTCAAATGCATTAGGCTGTCTGTAACCCCATCAACCATTCAATTTGTGTTTTGCTTCGTAAAAAGTAGCATAAGCGAATGTAAGGAGATTATCGTCTTTTAATTGTATTGTCTTACATGCAAATAGACTGAGTTAAATTTAACACCTGGATATCTGCTCTTTCCATATCTGCGCTCCACTAAACCTAGATTATTATTTTTCAGTTAGTTAAACTGTAGGGTTTATCCATAAACGCGGATTACCGTTGAACTTTGACGGTTTTATTTCGTGTTAAAAGCTCGTCTCCGCTCTAAGCCTCTTGTCTGAGCGGCGCGCTCCTTGACCTGGATAACACTGCGCTCGCTCTGAAGAACAGTCGAGGTGTTCAGTGGTATAATACAGCGCGCGCCTCTCCGCGAGGGCGTCATTTACAAATGAATACGGTCACCTATGGCTACAAAATTAATTAAAAAATTGTATTGTTCTAATCCATACCAGAATTAACGTGATTGTATAAATGTTTCGGCTTAAATGGTGAAGCCAGCTTCAATATAGCCCAGTCAGATATTTGACAGCCTTAAAGGTTTTGCTCCCAGAGTGATGGCTGCTTATAATCTGTTGACTGACAGTGTGAACAGCATGTTTTCTGGCCCCACGACTGGCAGCAGGGTGGCCCCCAGGGCTGCCTCACCAGGCTGTCTGTGACTGGCAGGTGTGTGGTGTGTGTGTGTGTGTGTGTGTGTGTGTGTGTGTGTGCATGTACTGTATGTGCTTGTTGGCCAAGTTGAACTTTTTGTAACAGGACAATGAGGTGTCGCCATTCCTGAAAGACAGACAATGTACTATACAACACTGAATTCCCCACTGTGCTGTACTATTAGCCAGGCATTTTACCTATAATGTTTTTTTCCCCAAATGTTTTATTAGAAAAAAACAAAACAAATAATTACAAATGTTGACACAGTGGTGATGCATGTTTAACATATGAAAAAACAAAGGACACCAACTGAAAAAACATCTTCACACCAACCAGGGGAGACACACAGACACCCCACCTCTCCCCAGCGTTCAGAAGAATTATTTAGGTTTAGGATGGACAGTAGTCTAATGACCGTGTCTTCATTTGCTTCTAAATTGGGATTGTGCTATGTATGACGGGGTTAAGAGTAACCTCTGAAGGCAGACAGGGGACATAAACACCAATAGAATAGGGGTGTACATCCATACACTCCTTTCGAAGCCGGCTGGATGATACCGGGGTTTCATCAGGCCAAAGCATGACACCAAGGATATTTGCAGTAGTAAAATTTATTACCTTTTTAACTGTCATTGTAAAACGTGTTGGACACAAAGCCCAGTGGGAGAGACCCAGACAGAGTTAGCATCCTAAATAGCCCCCATTCCTGGAATCCTACACGGTTTTGCAACTTGCCTATCCCTCAACCCTGACATGCCATGGGTGAGGGATAGGCCAGCTCAAATCTGTATATGGAAAAACGTTGCCGGCATTTCACTATAGTCAGACAACATTACATGACCTTATTTATGAGAGGAAATCAGCCCGATTGTGATATTTTCCTTTAATTGAACACAAATGGCAGAATGTACGGATAACAGTGGCCATGTCCAAACATCCACACAAGCACTTTAGATAGTTGAGTTTTGGAGGAAGGCAAAATTGTAGCATTTTTTGAAGATTCAAATTGAGGCATTTTCTGATTTATTGACAAAGAAAGTTAAAGAGATAGAGGAGAACGAGAGTGTTTGCTGACAGGCCTGTGTGCTGGATTTGAACGCATGCTGCAGCAGTACATGTGCACCGAAAGGCAGTGGCAAAAGCCTGTGCACCACCCGAGGTCACAAACAGAAGGTTTAATAGCATCTGACATTTTGAAGATGTAGAATGTTTTAAATGTCATGTCTATACCAGCTTTTTTTAAATAAAATTTGCTTCACTTCTGAGAAATGGGGCAGTTTTTTGATACACACGTGTGGCTTTAAATGCCATGACACAGTGTGCCAAAGTGGCGAACGGCTGGTGGTGATATGATCCTGATGATTAGTCTCCACAGATGGTTTGTTTCTACCATTGTGACTAATTGAAGTAGGCCTACAGCCCTGCGTAATTGCAACTCAGGGGACAACTGTTTTTGACAACTATAGCATTAGAGCTAACCCTAAACCTAACCACTTTCCTAACTGTAACCTCATTCTCCAAACAACAAATTAGCCATGTTAGCCCTCCTAACCCGCTAAATTAACGTTAGCCATCCCGATCTCGCCAACCCACTTTCAGTTTAGCGAAACAAAACATGACCTCGCCAGATCATGATGGTCCTACGAGACTTAGAGTTAACGACAATACCCTGCCACATGAATTACCCTAACCTGCTATGTAAACAAATCTGCAGTGGCAAAGAATCATCCGTATCGTCACAGTGGGAATCCACACGGTTGCGCAATAGACACTGTGGATGCGTTTCGCTTATTGCCTTCGACTAAACAGTACATTATGGACATGGTCGTACTAAATAGAGGGCCCGCCAGAAAGACACACCGTCTCCGGAGGAGCAGGAGGGGTCAATAGTGTCTCACTTGAATCCTAAACACCCCCCCCTCCCCATTTCCTTTACTGGCCCCACATATGATAAGCCCATGGGGAGTGAAGTGCAGCGTGGTAAAGTGACATGGGAGTTCGGTTTCTGAGCACACGGAGCTATAATCCTTTATTAAACCCCCTGCCCCTTCACAGCACAGCCAAGTGGTCTCCTGGCGGCTGCTGTTGCATGTCATTTAACAGTCAAGTATCTACTTTAACTGAATAACTCAGTTAGCCCTCCACCAGCATTACCATATACAGTAGGGAACTGCCCCCACGCCTCTTGACTAACCACTACAATCACATTAGTTGTACGTAAATCGGGCTTTAAGAGACATTGGTGATTGCTTTGAATATTTCCAATCATATTTCACAGTCAACTATGTATTTATCTGCAATTACGTCAAATAAATAACGGGTTCGATGGAGGGTGTATCGTTCATTTGGGCTTGGTCCCATGTATAGCTGAGATCTTATAAGGTGACTCATGTATTTAGAGCCTGCGTTTAATACTCAACATCCAGTTTTGGTTACATTTGAAATTGAATAGAATTCCATTGACCTGGTGTTATATGCACTGTGCGTTGTAAGTTTAATTAACTTGGTGTGTGTCTCGACTGAAACCTTTAGGCCCAGAGGGGCAGGCTGGGTAAACATGGACTTCAGTGTTATGGATCTTTGACCCTTCAGTCAGGAAACAGAAATCCAACAAGAGAAGCATCTCCAGTGCACCTCTTTCTCTCTCTCTCTCTTGTGTGTGTTTCTCAGAAGACAGCATGGTACCCCTCTGAATGTGACCCTTGAAGGTGACCTGACTCTGCTGTGCTCCTCTATTAAACTGCTTTGTGCTCCACCAACGATGACACATTTGTCCTGGATCCAGTGCTCCTTTCTCTGTTATCAATACTCTGTCTCTCTGGACCAATAATACACTGCATGGGAGACCATTAGCCAGATTTGGTGAGTGTGTGCCTGACCTTGGTTTGGGCCAGAGAGTCAATGATAATGGGCTGTAGTTGTTGGAATCTCTCCTTAACGGCCGTTGGTTAATATTTGACTGCACGGATCATTACAGTTTTCTTTATTTGAAATCCAGCAGGGAGAAGCTGTGAAGCTGGCTAATATTCCCGCACAGTTTGGGATATTTGATAGTGTTTTAATTGGAACTCTTTTCATTGATGACTGGACCCCTAACCAGGCTGTACCGTCTAAACAACTTTGACCCCAAACTGTGCTGGCCTTGGGGATCTGACGATATGTTGTGAGTGTGTGTGTGCATGTCTTGTTCGTCATCCTTTGTTTGCGCGCGTGTGGTTCTGTTTACATTTCTGCATGCATGTTATAAGATAATGACCAGAGCTTACACCTTTCCCAAACAGTTTTTCAATCGCATCTAGGGGTCAGGGGTCACAGTTTGACCACTAAAGAGCACTGACTGTTTCTGTTAAATATAACTACGGCCTGGCCTGACCTGAGGTTTTGATCCCTCAAGGGACTCTGTCTGCCCCACGGCTCTGCTGTCCAGCTGTGTGGGAACTAGGGGGAGTCTATCTGCAGCACGTTGAAGCAGACTGACCTGGGTTCAGATAGCATTGGAAATCATTTCATATTCCCTACCTGTGCTTGACTGACTTCTCTGGCACAATGGGACCAACAGCACTGCGCCAAACCTGCGGACCTCCAGCCATCCAGTGGAGCCTGACTAGAGCATCTGAAAAATGTTAAATAGTGTCTGGTTTAAAACTGCCTCAAAAAGCAGGAAATGGCTGGATCGCCAAAACAATCTGCTTCACATGGCCAGAGATTCTCTGAGGATGAACATGAAGAAGTTGATGTAAAGTAATGCTCTGAACAACAACGAATGCTGAAAGGAAACTTTTCATTATCAAAAAAAGACATTTACCAATCTCCGTGGGCAGTGCTAGCACTGCTTGAATTACATTTTCAAGCTGGGTTTTCTGGAAATAACTCGCTTCTTGATGGACATTTTACAAAGTATTGCCTTTGTCCTGCTTCCCACAATGTATTCTTCCCCTGGGGGGCCTGGTTGGTTGTTTTGTCAGGTTAGCAGTACCTGCGTACTCCATGAAAGTATAAGGGATAAAAAGACCTTCTGTAGAATGGGATCTGTTCCTGCCATAATGAATAGCTGTTGTGGAAGGCTTTCGAATAGTGATGGGATTTGTACCTAACGGCTGTGCTGATGGATTGAAGAGTCTGCTGATGAGCTTGATTGACCGCTGAAACGAAGCAGCGACGTGTCAGGGAGCGGAAAGGAGGAGACGGGGTGTCTGGAGGTGTTGGGTGAAGGGGAGGGAGGTAGAGAAGAGCGGAAAAAGGAAGCGTGGTTTAGCAGGAGGGGAAGGCGCGGAGGGGAGAAGAGGATGGCGGCGAGGGGAGGATGGAAGAGGAGAGGAGGAGGACGGAGGGAGGCGTGGCCGGTGGGAGCTCCCATCCAGCAGACCAGCGGTGATGAATCTGTCTGCAGGGCCGTGTCTGTTGCACCGTCTGAGACACATGGCTGCGCACCCAGAGCCCGTTGGTGGGAATTACCAGGGACGTCCATTATCTTCCTGATCTTTCCATCCCGTTAACAGTGATTGTCCAAGCGGGAGCACTAGATTCACCCCCGTTCCAGCAGCACGTTTCCATGGCCTGGTTAAACCGTCCTGAATGTTGTGTCCGTGTCGGAAGGGCTGTAAGAGCAAATCGGTGATTGATGAACACCTGCCGTATGAATGTAATGATATGTGGGTGCCAGACTGTCGGTACAACATCATGGCAACGTGTGTTACAAGCCTTTCTGTTGCTCTTGCTCTATCTCTCCACTTTATCTCTCTCTTTCCTTTAACTCTCTTTCTTCTTTCTCTCGCTTACTCTCCCCATGGTGGTTTTTGTGAATATATTATATGGACAATTTTCGCATGATAAAAGGGGGAATTCGAGGAATTTACTCCTTTAAGACGTTATAAGACGTTATAAGTCTCTCGCACACTGAATGTAGCTGAGATCTGTGGGGTATCTTAGTGCTAGCTATTTGTGTGACAAGTTGAATAGAACCGACTGCACGTTAAGATGATTTGCAAAATTTGCCTTGAAAGAAGTGAAGAGGAAATTAATTGAGGATTAAATTGCAGGTTTAAGTGAAAGAGTAGAGAGAAAATGAAATGTGGAAGGCAGAGAGAAATAAGAAAAAACAGGGTAAGACAACAGGACTGTGGGGGTGGGGTGGGGGGGGTCATTACATTGTCTTCCTGCTTCAATTTTTGTGTGGCCCTACCGTAGATGTGTGTCAGCTTGTGCTGCTTTTCAGAGTTTTCAATGTCACTCCAGGCAAATGAGTAGCAATGACTGTTGCAGATTGGAGGCAGATCGGAAGAGGGGAGTTGTACTGCTCCATGTTATAGACTAAGGTAATGAGCAATGAAAGTTACATGTGTTACAGCTAACTGACACAAGAAAATGACTGGTGTTCTTAAAGGGGTACTTCACAAAAATAACAAGGTGACGACCTTATATCCTTACCTTGCCTTGTAGTGCACTGAATATAGACATGGACAGAGTGCCTAGAAATCATTATGTAATAAAAGGGACGTACTTTTCTATAATTCTGTTTCTCGTTAATTGGAGAATTGAAGATTGAGCCCTCAAGACCATGAAAGAGATAAAGATCCAGACAAACACACACACACACACACACACACACACACACACACACACACACGCACAAACAGTGAAATGGACCACTGTAAATTTCAGCAATCAGGGACCTTATCACTCCAGCACCCAGCGACTGACAGCACTACAGTATTGCCTTCCTGAGCCTTTTCAGCCCAGGAGATTCCAGGACTATTGATTTTCAAAATTACAATTATATCTTCTTCCCCATCGGCATCCAGCCATGGAGGAGAGCACGAAAGGAACAGAAGAGCTGGGAGCTGTTCTGTTGCGGAGGGCTCGGGGTGACACCTGTCAATCACCTGTCACAGAGATAAAACAAATCCTTCACTGTGTCGTCACAACGCCTCGGCTATATAGAATATTACGCTGAAGAGATGTCTTCTTTTCCTTTCTTATCACTCTTTCTCATTTACCCATTCTCTAGTCGTCTCTATGTATCTCTCTGTCTCTTAATTTACGATTTCTCTCTGTCTCTGTTTCTATTATTCTTTTCTTTCTTTCGGTCTCTGTCAGTCTCTCTGTGCATCTCTCTGTCTCGCGCTTTCTGTCTCTCTCTGGGTCCCTCCTTGTCTTACTATCTCTATGCTCTCAGTTCTCTAAACAGAATAGCTCTGAGGCATTGAGAATCCCATTTATAACCTCTGTTATCCTACTGACCCAGGACCTGTATTGATAGTCTCTGCTCGCAGAGTCAGATGCAGTGTTTAGATTGGTATTAGCTGCTGGTGTGTGCATATTATCACATTGACCACGTACCAATGGGTTTTTTGTAAGCAGGAGAGAAAATTGCAGTTATATTGTAATGTTAAACCATGTGGAGAAAAGATACATAATGATTAGATTCCGCAGTGTTTGGTCAGACAGGAGCACGTTCCATATTCACAATGACATCTCCATATGATATTGCATACCCAGACATCATGTGACAAAGCCTGCAGAAGAAATCCAAAAGATAATTAATCGAAGTTATACAAGCAATTTGTTTGATTCTGAAATTAAACCTTACGATTGAAGATTTTACTTCGTAAGTTTGAAGTTATTTCCCTCCCCATCTTTTTTCCTTCTCTCTTCCTGGATTTGCTGGAGCATTTATCAAATCAATTACCTCTGATGGGAGTCTTTCTCACAGGCAGTGAGGTGTCTGTCCGCTGATTCATCCTGTCGCTGTGATGGATAGGCTCTCTGTGTGTGTGTGTGTGTGTGTGTACATGTATGTGTGTTTATGTATGTGTGTGTGTCTGTGTGTGTATGTGTGTATATATGTGTGTGTTCCTCAGTGCCCTGCCCTGCAATTTACCTGAGCCCAGACTATCTGTCCGGAGAGGATTGCCACAGATCCCCTTCAAAATTAAACATTTGTTCAAGTCCCCAAAACTTTGATTTATGCCACTAGGGCACTATGTGTAGAGCTGTTACTGTCAGGTAGGTTGGAGGTTAGCGAAGGTGTTGGGTATTTGGTATGGTGGATTGGCTTAAATCACAGACTCTGATGTATTTAATCCCATTATTAGACGAGTTTGAAGCCAAAACATAACTTTAACCCTTTCCCAAACCTTAATGCTTGCTTTAAACTTTATTTTTGACTGTTATTTTACCACTGCCAGCCTGGGACAGAGCAACTGATTTTTCACTTTGCCAGTTCGGAGATACAATCTAGTTAAGTTGTGGATCAGATGCTTTAAACACTATGCTTAACCATGACACCCATGGACGTTTGCCCACCTGTAGAAATGTTGGATCCTGAAGCAAATAGAAAACGTCTTAGTTTGAAGTGGATTTGTGGTGTCCTGTTGCTGTTAGACCTCACAAGCCATTACTTTGAACATTAATGTCTCTAACAGCCAAGACTTCACAGGGGCACACACACCCACACACCCACACACACACACACACACAAATACTGCTTCAGAAAAATTGCTTTACAGCGCTACTGACAGGTGCTCATGATCTACCCCAGAACTGTGTGTGTGTGTGTGTGTGTGTGTGTGGGAGGACATGGTATAGTGCAGCTTTAGTGTTCTGTGGGTGATGGACAGCCATAGATGCTCCCGCCTGTCACATAGAAACATTTTTTATTTTCCTCAGTACTATACTGTGAAAAAACAGCTTTCCTGAAAATGCCTTTTTGCCGTTTAAACGACTCTGAAAATATACAGAGCGGTCAAGGCACTGGTAAAGGAAAATACATACTTTTTCAGTTCCCCGGACTCCCGGGACACACCACTGTCTGTGTAACACTTCAAAGTGGTAAGGTAATAGCTCAGGCAATTAAGTTAATTATTTTAATGCTTCAATATGTCTCCAATATTCAGTATAAATGTATCTATTAATGTTTATGACAAAACCCAGGAGAGCAAACATAGAGAAATGTGTGGTTGTGTGTCCCTGTTGTGTGGGGCCATTATTGAGCTCTCCATTTCATTGTGTGATGAGATGAGTGACGGGACAGTGTGTGTGCGTGCGTGCGTGCGTGTGTGTGCGCGCGTGCGTGCGTGTGTGTGTGTGCGTGCGTGACAGAACTGAAATGTAACAGCAAATGACCTGTCATTCTGTGAAAAGCGTCCGTATCTCCCAGCATGCAGAAGCATGCCCCCCCCTTCACTAGATCCCTGCTGCGCTTGCCACTATTAACTCAAACGTATCTGCATAAATCTGCCATAAACCATAATATCTATCAACAGCAGAAATGTTTTAGTCCTGTTTCAGTAGCTTACAATAATGTTTTCTAATATTTTTTAATGAAGGCTGTTTTATATTCATTGTATTACACATTAAGTAGACAAGCTCAGGGTTTTTCGCTTCAGGGCGACACGTCTGATAGTGTCATTCATCACATCACACCCCAAGTCTGCTGATGACCTAGTACCAGTTAACATCCCACAACTCCATTCCCGCCTTCACATTAAGTCTGTAGAGAGATGAGTTAGACCAATGGGAGAGCAAAGTCTTCATGCTTTGGTAAAATGTGAGCAACCGGCGTTGTGGGAAAAGGGAAGGTCTAAAATAAATTCCATAATCCTCTGTTTTAATAGCCTCCCTTTCTTCGTCCTACAAACTATCAATGGATGGACTAAAACCAGCAGCTTACAGTTAGTGGAAAGGAACTGAGTGAATGCAGTCAAGTTACAGTCGGAAATTCACGCAAGCAGAACGTCAGTGTTAATAATCCAACATGGCAGACCTATAGCCATTGGCTGGGTATAAATCAGTTTAATTCTGTGAGGACGCAGGATGGACAAGCTGCCACACCAGCAGGATAAGAATGGGAGCTAACAATACCCAGACTCATCCATGACAGAATGAAAAAGAGGAAAAGGGGAGAGAAATACAGAAGGGAAAGATTGAGAGGGAAAGACAAAGAGCAGAGATTGAGAGAAAGACAAATGGCAGAGAATGAGAAAGGGAGAAAAAGAAAGGGGTATATTCTGCAAGTAACAGAGATAAAAGAGAGAGAAAAGAGGGTTGAGAGTGGTCTTATTTGACTGGAGATCACTATAGGGAAGCTCTATCTGGTTACTGGAGGAAAGCTCTATCTGGTTATTGGAGGGACGCTCTATCTGGTTACTGGAGGGAAGCTCTATCTGGTTACTAGAGGGAAGCTCTATCTGGTTACTGGATGGATGCTCTGTCAGGTTTCTAATAGAAGCTCATCTGGTTACTGGAGGGAAGCTCTATCTGGTTACTAGATGGAAGCTGTGTCTGGTTTCTAATGGAAGCTCATCTGGTTACTGGAGGGAAGCTCTATCTGGTCACTGGAGGAGAGCTTCATCTGGTTATTGAAGGGGAACACTTTCTGGTTACTGGATGGGAACACTATCTGGTTACTGGAGGATAGATCAAGTTATATGATGGAAGCGCTGTCTGGTTATAAAATTTGACACTTAAATTTTAAGGGTTGCATTTATATTGCAAGCTACACATTACAAATAAAATCTAAAATATTTTACAAACAATTCTAATCAATGCAAAAGTTTGTCAATGGGTGAAGAGCCCCCTGTTCAAAAGGTTTTGTTTAATTTAAATCAGATTTTGTCTAAATTGTAGCACATCAAAAAAATCCACAATCAAATATTGAATTTAGTTCAGGGATTTTGGTGTGAATTTGTTTTTTCAATTTAATGTATAATTTCAATTTCTTTTATGTATTAGAATGCAGTTATTTATTTTCTATTTTGCCCAGTGAAGGTGTATGTGTCTAACTTGTATATATAATATACTCTGCATGTATCTGCCTACATGAATACATTCATATAAAGGGGTGGAACAAGGTTGCAACCACCAAATACTGGGTCCAGGCCTACCTGTGCTCAGCTGTGCTGTCAAGACAGTGTCTCATTGGCTATTCATTCCATTTATTGTCACGCTTTTTTGCATAATTCAACACGTGTGTCAAGAGAAGAACATTACAATCTAAATTACTGGCTGCAGTTTACACCTAGAGAGACATACTTCACATAGTTTTTGAGATCAGATCTAATGTCCATTTTCAAATGCTGCTTTCATCTTTCATTTAAAAAACCTATATGAATTGCTGAGTTATTTTTTTAAACTAAAAGTCAACAGCCATTCTCAATAAGTTCTCTTATTTTCTTGTTTGTAATGTACGTGTCCACAGTATGTCAAAGCCAAACCAAGAAATCACCTTTAGACAAAAGCTGTATCTATTCAGCTATTACCAAGGTGAGTTTGACAGATCATTAAAATTGTTTCCGCGGTTGTTATGTTAACAGGAAAAAACAAATGGTACAAGCAAGTTTGGAAAAGAGTCAAATGTAAAGTAAAATGAAAGCAATAAATCCGGCGAGATTGAAATGGAAAGTGGATTATGGACCTCTCAGATGAAGGAAATGGATGGCTGAGAAGGAGATCCCCAGATGGACTTGGCTTGCACATTGCTAATCACATCAGCTGTCCTTCTCCATTACGTATCTTTTCAACTGGAGAATTGCAGGTACTGCACTCAATACAGCCACTGGTGGATCGGGAGCCAACTCTGCTACAGCGAGTAACCAAATTGGACTCATCAGAAGGGAGGTGTGTTTTCCAGTTTTGCAGGGCGAGCTGAAGAGTAGGGAAATACGGAGCACCATCTTAATACTGTTCAGGGTAGGCGCTCCAACATTCAGTTGAGATTCTGCCCAGAAAATTGTGTTCCTCGGCTGGATAAAGACTCCCTGAGTTGACCCTCCCCATAACCATTGTACAGACCTGATAACAACCGCATAGCAAAACCATTTAAGGTTAAATCTAGCATTTAAAATCCACTTTCATTTGTAATACTGCCACTGCTTTCCCTCCACAGCCTGTAAATGTAAGTCGTTCTGAATTAATCTTCCCTCCTCTCTCTCTTACGCTGTGTACGTCTCCCTCCTCTCTCCATCTCTCTCTCTCGCCCCTCTCTCTGTCTATGTCTCTCTCTCTTCCTCCCTCACTCTACCTCACTATCTGTCTCTCTCGCTCTCTCTCTTTCTCCGTCACTCTGGCTGTATCACACCATGGCGCTGTAAGCTGCTCTTTCCCAGCCTAGTCAGCAGACTGGAGCTCTCTGTGGCCATCCAATGTTGTGCTCCATTATTAGAATTGGATCCTGCTATTTACAACTAAAGGACGAGGATGCAGTAATGTAACTCACAACTAAATGGCTCGTATGATTGGACATTGGTTTGTCTCCAAAGCCAAATACGGTATAGAAACAAGATCGAGATCTCACTTCAGTTTTCAAAATTTGTCCCGGGGGGGGGGGCATATATTGTATATAATACAACTGTCCGTTGTGATGGGATATTAAAGTATTTTCGGTGAGCTGGCAGCTTCGGCTGCGTTAACATACAAGAGATGGCTCATTTTATTTTTTTGAAATGCTTTGTTCTAAATGCACATATTGTAGATGCGTGTAAAGCCTAAAGAGTGCCTACTAACCATTACGTTTCATCGCGAAAAGCATGTGAATTCGATTTTTACCTGGCCAAAAAATGTTTTAAGCGGCCAGCAAAATCCATAGTTTTAATGCACTGCAAAATCAGCATACAACAGAACAATGCACTCTGCCCTGTAATTATGTGTCATGCAGTGAGGTTTCACCCTCACTGTATGTGTGTGTGTGTGCATCCATTTGTACAACTGTCTGTGTGAATGTCAATGTCTATAGCATTTCACTGTCTGTCTGCCTTGTGTGATTAATGGTGCACAGTGCCTGCCCGAAAAGCAGGACTGAAGGACGAAAACAATTTCAAATGGATGTGTGTGTCTGTCCTCGTGTGTCTGTGTTTTGGTCTATCTATCTGTGTGTGTGTGTGTGTGTGTGGCTGAATGATTTTAAGTAGACACAATCTTATACAAAAGTTCTCTGATGAAACTGGACAATGGGCTACGTTTCAGCATAGACAAAGAGTGCCTGAACAGCCTTTTGTTCAACTTTCACTGGCTGATCTAGAAGCAAGCAATGTAGAAATTGCTAAATCAGGAACATGTACAGACTGACAAATTGATTCTAGCCTCAATGGAGCCCCCATCCTTTCGGTTCACTGTCAAAACATTTTTCATGTCAACAGCCTAAGTCAAACTAAATGTCATAGATGTTATAAGAACAATATGTTGGTTATTTTTATGAAGGTGTAAGGTGACTAGCATATAATATGAAAATAATATATTTGAATTAATCATTACAGCATTTACAGTAATTCATGCCACCCCAAGCTATAACGTAAAGTCAAAAGAGCTACAAGAACACACAATTTCAAGAGCTGAATCAATTTGTTTTGCAGGGCCTTTCTAACAATTCGTTTTTGGTGGGAAGCTGCCTAAATGTTGGCTGTAAAGTGGATGTAACAGCATTGTCTGCTTTGTCTGTCCGCACTGCAGTCTCCCGTCTTTCGATATGCCCCTCTGAATGGCAGATGATAAACTCATGGTGCTCATGGCCCAAACTTTGTTTTTTGGTTTGCATTGCTAAAGTTAGTGTTGTCTTGTTACCAGCGTAGGAATTTCACGACGTGCTACGTGCTAGTGTCTAAATCTCGCGGTGAGCAGTCGGTTTGTTTGTTTGTAGTTCGCAACTGAGAACAATCACAAGAACGGACTACATGCAGGTAAGCAAGCTAGCTATCGATCAATAAATAGCTGACGTACAGTAGTGCTTAACTCTCTGCTTTGGAAAGTGCGTTCACGAGCAACTGGGAAGTGGGAAAGTTCCCACCTCCAAGTGGGAGAATACCGGAGAATAGACCTGAACGCTTTTTGAGAGCTCCGAGAAATAACGTTAGGTCTGACATAACTAGACATGGAAGCGTTTGTGGTAAAAATTTAAAAAAAGAAAATTACTTTATTTACGCAGAAATAAGTCTCTAAATTTGTTTAATTAGGCGCAGGTGATTATGATGTTGAAGGATACTTCGCGGTTTACTTTTGTGTTACTGAGGTAATGTTAACCCTCTGGCTAGCTAGCTTTAACATTACTTAACTGTCTATACCGTTGCCTATTGTCGTCATGTGAACGCTCAACTAAAACTTCTGAAATGAAACGCAATGAAAAATTCCACAATCTGTTCGAATTTCGAGGGAGGAGTAGATGCAATTTCAAGGATTAAAACATGATAATTGAACTTTTTTATGTGGAAAAAACACAAGTTATAATAAGTTATTATTCAAAGTATGATATTAAAAGTGAATAATGTGTTTTTATGTCATGCATGATTTTTCTTATCAGCAATTCAAGTTGTTAATTTGTAAGCTCCAAATCTTCCAATTTCACTCAATGGCCTTTGTGCCCTGGCATGTGGCCTTTGTGCCATAAACATTTTTGTGACACCAAAGGCCAAATGTCCTTGCCCCTAAAATTATGAAATTCCAAACCTGCTTGTTACTCTTTATCAACGTTATGGAGAACAGCTTTGTTCAGGTGTTTGCTTTTTGTGCAGAGGGATTCAGCCTCTCGTTTCTTTGCGTGTGACTTATTTATGAATAGTCCCAGGGAGAAACCTCTCCCCTTGACCAAAGGTTCCACAAGCCCCACCCTCAGGTCTTCATCACACACATCCCATGTGACTCCTCCTCAGTGCACATCCACTTCTGGTCTTCTCATTGTACTACATGAAGACCTGCAGACCTGCTTGGATTCGGTGTGATACCGCATATCATTTTGAGATTACTCATTACTCTGATGACTTAATCCAATATTGGTGGATTCACACCTAGGTGTGTACCGCTGGATTCCCCTCGACCATTAGCTTCTCCCTCAACAAAGGTTATACTTTATACAACCTCCTCAGGCCATACAACAGAAGCTCACAGTCTTACATCAGTATTCGAAGTTCGTAGGGTAGGAAATCAACAGCTATAAGGGGAAAATAAAAAAATAATTTGACTTTATGGTTAATGGTAAAGGTCTGGATGAGGCATTAAGTTCATGGTTAAGGTTAGGATTAGGTATTAATGTTACCATTTGAAATTTTATTCATTTGAAATGGTTCATGGTTACAGTTTGAGGAGTGCTTAAAACAAACTAACAGAAGTGGCTGCCTTGAACAGATGATCCGCGAGGGGTTTGTCAACAGTGGGAAATGAGCTGGTTGTTCAGTTGTCAGCCAGGTTGCACAGTTCACACTTTTCAAAGTATCCTTGCCAACCCCATTGTCTGACAAACAGCCTCTGGGGTCATTGACTATGAGATAAAGTTTGAAGTCAATCAAGAGTGATCCACATAGCTTAAGCAGAGGGAGGGTTTTGTCAACCAGTTGCAGATGAGCAGGTTGTGCACAGTCTGACAGATCACTCTCACTTCAAGGCTTCATACCAGAACCTCCCTGTCCAGCACTGTTTAACCGAACTTCTGTGTAGCTGCTGATTCAGTCTTGTTCGAGATTAAGTTAATCAAAATAAGGAGGAGTCTTTTGACTGAGCGATTCATCTCTTTTAACTGGTAATCCGTTGCAGTCCTCCAAGTGTGTTAGGATACCTTATAAACATCCAAAATTAGGGTGGTGAATTTAAATGAAAACAGACAAGCTTGAATAGCTGATTTTCCCCCAATTTCACAGGAAACTAATACAAAACCAGACAAACTACGCTAGTTAAGTTACTGAAAATAACAAAAAGACATTCCCAAAAAATTATGAATAAAAAAATATATTTAATAAATGTACTGGAGCTCCCTACCTAGGCTGACTCTCTGGTGCTATGGCAACCAGAGAACATTACAAAACATCACCATCATGACATTGAGTAGACATGATGAAGACCTCAGTGAGCTGGCTGCCCTTAAACCGCTCACTACTAGGTATTCATGTAGGACCATGATTCTGTGCAAAACCATAGAATCATAATGTATCTCATCCTTAGTCTGCTTATACCGTAATGGGCTACTTCACCAGTAACGTCATTACTGCGTGGCTATTTCTGGGGTGTGTGTGTGTGTGTGTGTGTGTGTGTGTGTGGTGTCATGTGTGTTGAGGGGGAACTTGTCTGCTCCTATTGTCTAGAGGGTACGTGATGTCACGGTGACAGCACATCTGAATGGCCGTGGCCTCTTCCTGCTCGGGCGCACTCATATGGTTCTCATGGGGAAAGGTCTAATGTCTGCAGCCCGTATGGAAGGCTAACCGATTCAACTCTTCAACTGCTGTTTCGTTTACCGTTGGCAGATGGGAAGGTTTAGCTTTCAAAGGCAACATAACTGCAGCTTTGATGCGCTAGTGACGCCGGTCTGCCACTCGTCCAGTTCAAACACCATATTAGGTGTAACATGTAATAGAGAATCAGAGAATAAATGAGTTGCAGATAAGGGAACGCAGCCGCTCGTTGCTCTTTTTAACATGAGAGAAGATGTGGCATGAAATGAAATGCAGAGCATCATGTTCAATCTGTCCTCTCCAGAGCCGTCGGTCTCTGATTTTCACGTGAACATCGAGCGGTAGAGGATAAAAGCCAAGGCCTACCAGGTCTACTCTACTGTCTGATGTTCCAATGAGCTGCCTGAAGAGAGATAGCAGTGCACTCTGCAATGCATGACATGTCCTGGAAATACGCACACACACACACGCGTGCATTGCTGGGACACACACAACCACGCACGTCGTGACACACACACACACACACACATACACAAACAAACACAAACACAGATGGGCAGTCAGGATAGCTGCTGTTCATTTAACACTGACCCTACCTAGATCCCATACATTGAATATGTGAATGTGTGTGTTTGTGTGACCATGGTCTCCTTATCTGTCAGGATGAGCCTCTAAACTAAATCCCTTAAAGCCAGTTCCAGTGGCAGCGCTAAGATTCTCGCCTAGTGTTTGGCAGACCTGTCTACTTTATTGAACTGAAAATTAGCTTCAATCACAAATACTGCCTGTTTGTAGTGTTTAAGCTGCATAGCCTAGCCAAAACGCCTAGAATAGAATGTTATTTGTTTGAATTTAATTGTTTGGCAGCTTCTGGTTCTAACACTTACATTTCTGACTTCTGAGTAGTAACTTTTTGGTTAGTATAACAGCATTTCTGTAATTTTCTTATGAATTTATCTTAATGGGTCTTCTTGTATTTTATATTCTTACTAATTTACAGTACTGGCAAATTTAATAATAATGTTTGATAGAAATGCTTTTGAGTACTGTATGGCAATCTATCAACTATGAATTAACAACAGGGTTTTGAGCATTGGTTAATTTTACATTATTGACAGCACAATCAAATATCAATCAAATGTGGATCTTGATCCTATGTATTTGCCGATGGGATTTGCCTCAAGGGGCTTTTATTGACCCCTCTCTTTTCTTTTCTTCCCCTCCTCTCTCCTCCTCCCTTCTTTCTCCCTCTGTGCCGTGTCACCCACTGACCAAAAATCAATGGAGGAAAGTTACAAACTAAAAGCCATTTATAAAATGCAATTACAGACCCCCAATACAGGAGAACTAAAGGGATCCTATGTCTGTCTGTCTTTCTGTGCACGTGTCTCTTCTAGTTGAGTTATTTGTGTCCTCAAGCACTAAATCATATTGATTGGAACTTGTCATGGATTTGAAATGAGGTCAACTGGGGTCATTGGAAGCAGAAATGGCAGTTTATTGGCTTATAGGTATAATTTGATTTCCAACCACGACTGGTCTGTGCATGAGTATGTAGTAAATCTCCCTAAAGTGGGGAGTCTCTTTCTGTCTCTCTGTTTCTCTGTCTCTCTCTGTTTCTCAGTCTCTCCCTGTCTCTCTGTTTCTCTCTGTCTCTCTGTTTCTCTCTATTTATCTATCTCTCCCTGTCTCTCTGTTTCTCTCTATTTATCTATCTCTCCCTGTCTCTCTGTTTCTCTCTATTTATCTATCTCTCCCTGTCTCTCTGTTTCTCTCTATTTATCTATCTCTCCCTGTCTCTCTGTTTCTCTCTATTTCTCTGTCTCTCCCTGTCTCTCTGTCTCTGTTTCTCTCTATGTTTCTCTCTTTCTCTCTATATATCCTATATCCTCCATCACAGCAGATATTAAATATACCTTCAAATAGAAAGTAAGACACTGAAGGGTGAAAGTGTTGATAATTAATTAATGAAGTAGAAAACAATGACTGCTTTAAATAAATACTTATGGGGCTACATTCTATTCTTAAAAATATAATTTTAGCCTAACCTACAAATTTCCTCAGAGAGGGATGTTTTATAGACCTTTTTATCGCAAAAGGGTCGGTGTTATGATTTGTTTTGTACATCTGTTAGACCAATGTCAACTAATCTAAAATGTTTTGAGTCCAAGAACACTTTTTGAGGGATCTCATAAGATTTATTACATCTTTACACCATACAGAATTATTTTAGATCTTTGATATCTTTTGTTTTTGCTTATTGACTGTCCTCTTTAAATTCATCAAGTTTTCAAATTCATCAGGTTTTCCAGGGTCTGAGATGGCTATTGCAAAATGTAAATTCTTTGGACAATTTCCTTGTGGATTTAGATATGTGCTTGGGTTCATTGTCCTGCTGGAAGATCCACTTGTAAGCAAGTATTTGCCTTACGGCAGAGGCACGGCGATGTTTGGCTAAAATGCATCTTTCAGCAAAACAACAATCCCGAGCACATTATAATTAGATCCTGTTTTCCATATACAGTACCAGTCAAAATGATCTAAGATCCACCCAACAGTGTTCTCCAACTGATACATCCGATTCAGAAAAAGACTCACTGCTGGTATTCTTCCTGGTATTCCTCGCAAGGGCATGTTTCGAGAACCGAGTGTGTGTACATATATTTGATGCCTATCTTTTTTAACCTACAACATATAGCAATTCTTTCTCAATCTTTATCAAACGTTCTCATTCCACGGTGGGGGATTCATGTGCTTCCTTACTGCAGGCAGGTCAGTGTCCTCTCTGCCTTTAAGAAAGATTCAAGAATGACATGTCATATATATTTTTTTCCTGTCTACCTCAAGGTAGGGACATTTAATTTAAGTTCAGTAACAAATTACCTGCCCTGCTCTTTTTCAATTCTGTGCACATTGTAGAATTCTCTTTTTTCTAAGCGCTTTTGCAATGCCGTTGTGGTTCTGAAAGGTCAGCTGAATGTGTGGTTCTAGTAGAATACACTTGAGGCACGCCTCTCTTTCCTCCTGGGACTAACATGTTGCGTGTATACTACTGTGTACATCATACTAGCTTTCTACTTCTGTGTTCATGACTGTCTGCCTCCAGTGTGTGTGTGTCTTTGCAAGTACTGGTGGCGGACAGGGTCGCTATAAGCTGTTGAATAGGCTGTTCTTTCACTGAAAGGCACATTTCTTTGTGAATCAGGGACCTCATGCCTATTTGGTGCAGTGCTTTTTTCAGTACAGGAACCATAGAAATGTAAGACATTGTCTTACTATCACGCTAGTTCCAATGTAACCCATTTTAACCCAGTTAAATTAAAAATGTAAATAATCTACACTCAATGTCATATAGGACGAGATCATTAACCACCATTTAGCATTATGCTAATGAACACATTAATTGTGTTAGATATCGTTGCTCTACACTATTCCTGTGACAGAATCAATTGTTAATTTACATTTAGCTAATGAAATTAATTTTGATACGTGTGTGTTTGCATAATTTGAAACATGATTAAATGACTCATTACATTGTTTTATCCCGGAATCGGGGACTCTCTTAAACAGATCATTATAAATTAGGCAGCTAATACCATTTTAATACCATAACCCATTATGAATTACCTATATACCATACATTCACTTTTGTTCAGTGAATAATTTAATGTGCTTATGAAACCCAGCATGCATAAAAAATGCAAACATTACTTATGACTTCTGACAGAGGAGAAGTTAGCACTTTGGACACATTTGGGGAGTTGGTGGTGGCAGTGACGGGGGGGGGCACAGAAGAGAGTGGAGAGTGGGTAAGACATTACTGCTGTCCTTACTTTACAAACTGAAAATCTCATTAAGTGTGACACTGAAGATTAGTTGAGAGGGACCAAAGTGGAGGAGAGAGAATGAACTCACAAAGGGCTGCCTGTTCTGTGCTGCCAGCGAGGGGAGGAAGGAGGAGATTTTAGCTTTGTTTGCCTTCATTAATTCTGCATTGGAACGAGCAGCTCTGAGGAGGGAAAACGCTCAGAGTCACTGATCAGTAGAGGCTAGGAGGATATGACAGGTGAACAGGTGCCCTCTCTTTCCTCAGAGTGAACGCTCTCCCCCCTTTAGCTCTCCTCCTCAGGTCTTTAATTGGGGTGAATTCTGCACCAGGCCATCTGCTTGATGACAACATAAACACAGCTTTGATTTATGAAGCTTCAGGAGGCATTAGACTGAGGATTCTAGAACACAAGCCAGCCTCTCTGTCTGAACATTGGAATCATAATTCTGAGACAAACTAATACCTTATTCTGACTGGGTGATATAACGCTCTGTAAGTCAATGGTGCTATAAGACAACTCTGTGATTGGCCTGCTCGGTTATCCACTGTGGTACTGTAAGTTGCTCTGGGCACATCAGCAGGTCAGCCTCTGAACCTTTAAGGGATGGCATCATGAGCATTTCATCGGTTAAAAAGGTTTAATATGAGCTATGATGGGACCAATCAAGTGTGGAGAAACTGGCCTTGAGGAGGATGAAAAACCTGTCAGACTGCAGAGATCTTTTCGCTCTAATGGTTCATATGAATTACGTTTTAAAGATTGACTAGCAAGGGAGTTTCTTAAACACGGATCAAGACTAAGCAAAAGATTGGACAATAAAACTCAAAAGGCTGAGCCTGAGCACAATACTTAGCACTTAATTTACGTGATCGATATTGGTTGTCAGGCGGCCTAGAGAAGGCAGATTGACGGGCCAGAGGAGCTGCTTCATCCATGACCCCTCTGTGTCAGGGCAACTGCAACACGTGTGGTCTTCACTTCGTTTAACCACCATACTAAAATGCCCACACATGCCACTAGCAAGCCAGCCATTCATCAGGACACTAAAACTTTTATCGAACTGGCAGATTCCCATCAATCATTAACATCAGTGATCGGCTGGTAGCCCACCGTGTTTTCTCGATGTCAATCATACGTTTATGGGAGGAACTGTAAGCAGCTTGCTAGTGTTGTTGCCTAAGGAAAAAGGGCCTATGATCAAATGTCACGCAAGAATTGAAACAGAGGCAGTCGATATTATGTAATTAACTCAGAGAGATGCATTGTCTTTTTTGTGGGTGCCCTTTTTTATTTTCAACAACAGTCCCTGGAAAAGTCTGCGCACGCCACTGCTCTTTGCACGAGCTATCTGTAAATCTATTTTCAATCACCGTGTAATTACTTACGAGAAAAGTCTAGATGTAAACTCTGAAAATGGAATGTTAGAATTCAATCACGCTTGAGCCAAACCGTAGAGGAGGAGTTGACAGAGAGTCTGTTGTATGAGCAGGAGGAAAGGTCATGCGGCATTGTGTGTTCTCACAACATTATGTTATGGTTAGAGTTCTTATCTGATTTTCACAGGGCTTTACATAGAAATGAAAGAGGAGAAATTCACAGTGTTTTTTGCTGTTTGAATGATTATTTTATTTTTTATAGCCACAGAGCTACGGAAAACAATTTTGAGGCAAAATATTCAAAATTTATTTATGTCATGATAAGATAGGGGGTTCTTGGGTTTCTCATTTTTCACGCATTTCCCATTTGAAATAGAGGTAGTGAAAACCGTTACATTTCTTTGTTTTCTCCTAGACCTAAGACAGTAAGACTAAGGCTGAAAAAATGAAATTGACACAATATAAACAGAATTGATTGAACATGGTTTTAATATTTGTTACTGATATCAACATAAAGCATATCATTGAGAGTAGAGTATGTGTGTATACTGTATGTATGTATAGTGTATCTCTATATATAACACTTAACGTTTTTGAAATGTGTTGCTGGCATCAAATTCAAGATGGGCCTGTATTTTTCCAAAAACAATATAATTTCTCAGTTTAAACATTTTGTCTTTGTACTATTTTCAGTTAAATATAGGGATAAATTATTTGCACATCATTGCATTCTGTTTTTATCTGCATTTTATGCAGCGTCCCAACAACACCACTGGGAAATGGTGTTGTGTATATGTGTATACAACTCCTGAAAAAATTAAGAGACCACTACACCTTTTTCTTTCCTTTCCAAAAAAGTTAAAAAGGAAAGTTTTTAGTGAGGAACAGAAGCGTTCAATTTGCAGTGGTCTCTTAATTTTAACCCTTCTGTTCCTCACTCAAAACCTTCCTTTTCGACTTTTTTGGAAAGGAATTAAAAAGGTACAGTGGTCTCTTAATTTTTTCCGGAGCTGTATATGTATATGTAGCAGATGCCTGAGACTGGTTGGTTGGTCGAAGCGCCATGTCACTGATCACTCTAAAACACATAGGCCACCTGTCCTCCAATACGCTCCAAAAACTTTACTAGGTGTATCTGCTCTGGGGTGATCTTAAGGTCAGTGTCAGGTCTCACCAATGCTGTAGCACTATGCGTTTCTGTCTCATTAACCACTTATCGATGTGCCTGTGATCATTTTACACAGACACACACACACACATTTTATCAAACACACACACACACGCGGTAGGAAGGAGTCTGTTTTAATGGTGCATCTAACAGCCTTCTTACAAGACCATTAGGCAGTTCTAGTGCATGGTCACTGCTGCCTAGCTCTCCAGCACCGCTGGTTTCAGCCCTAGGCAAGCATAGTTGGTTGTCCCATTTATAATGGCTGTGTTTAATGGCCTGGCCCTGTACTTATAGGAGGACGTGAGAGGATATGATTCCGTCGGTATGAGCTAACATGCGCTCAGATGTTCTGAACAGTGTCTAAAAAGGTTGTCCCTGCTGATGTTGATTCAAAACAAAACTGAGTGTTGTCAGGATATTATAAGAACTACAGCTTCAACAAATGCTCTATTGCACACAACAAAGTTTCCATCCATCCTATTTCAAAATGATCTAAATGTCGACAAAACACAATACATGGTGTGATATTTTCTGTGTCTGTAAAAAAAAGAATGCGTTAAATAGCGATGCAAACAGTGTAACTTCTGATATAATAACTATCATATCAAAGTAAACTTGTCGTCACACAGTGACATGTTGTGTTGTCCTCAGGAGACCAGGCAGTTGAATGCAAATGAAGTATGTTAGGATGAAGTTAAGTATGGTGAAACTATTCAAACCTGAGTCCACAGTGACACACCCACCAGCTGAAGCTAATAAAATAAATTGGCTAGATCTTCCCACCTGCTAACTCTCTCTCACACACACACACACACACACACACACACACACACACACAGACACACAAACGCACAATACACACACATTAAGCAACACCCCTAAACCTGACTGAGAAAGACAAAGTTAGAGTAGGGTGAATAATCTCATAATACTATATTTAATCTGACTCCATCTAATTATGTGAATGCATTTTGTTCATAAGCGTGTTTTTGTGGAATCTTGCCAAAGGGAGTGAATCTTACATCACCGTTAAACTCTAATAAGCCAGGACACATTTAGCAATTATAAAGAGGATTAGAAGATGAGCTTATTAAAGCGATTAATGCCCCAAAATATTATTATTGTGTATGATGCATCAGCGGTATACAATTCAACTCAAAGCATTTCCTGTCTGTAAGCCTGCTTTTACCCAACACAATTGGGTTAAAGAATAATTCCCAGAAACAATCTTTACAAGTACAAGGAATGTCTGTTTTGAAAGTAATGTGATAAAGTTAAACAATTAAATTCCTTAAGTATAACATAAAAGTATCCATAACATGTGTGGAACTTCATTAGGAAAAACTGAACATGTAAAGAAATCAAAAGTTTTATATCTTTTTAAAAGCGGGATGACTACAACTGCCCAGCCAATGGAAGGAAAACTACAGTCATGAACATGGTGATGGGAACACAGCCCCCTGGATTTGTCTGTATTCTGACCATCAACCAGAGAACTAAATCTATCAACCTTTTAATGTAAACATAAACCCAGATCATTCAGTTGATTTATTAACACATTTAGTGCAATCAAACAAGTCTAGACATGTTTGTAAATTGACTAAAATACATTTAGTTCCATCATATTTTCACACTCGGTAGTGTGGGGGATCCCAGATTCCTTGGGAACATCCTGTTAATAGTAAATCCCTGTGACCTAGTGATGATTGTGACCAGGTATCCGGACAACATCATACATTTTATCTGATACCATCACTTAAATCCTGGTGCCTGCCAGTTCAACACGTTAATAATTTGGCTTTCATCTTTATTTAACTTTGGAATCCAACATGCATGGCCACCAATTGGACAAATATTATCCATAGTAATTTTATCATGCATGCCTTACCAGA
>JACXGI010006373.1:0-42211 GCA_016801175.1 Esox masquinongy | reverse complement strand
GTGGCAAGACGGAAGCCTTTTCTTACAAAGAAAAACATCCAAGCCCGGCTGAAGTTTGCAAAAACAAACATCAAGTCTCCCAAAAGCACATGGGAAAATGTGTTATGGTCTGATGAAACCAAGGTTGAACTTTTTGGACATAATTCCAAAAGGTATGTTTGGTGCAAAAACAACACTGCACATCACCCAAAGAACACCATACCCACAGTGAAGCATGTCCAAATATTCAAGGGTATGTAAACTTTTGATCAGGGCCATTTGGGTGATTTCTGTTATCATTATGATGTAAAAAGGAGCCAAACAACAATGTGATAATAAATGGCTTCATATGATCACTATCCTTAAATAAAAGACAGTTTTTTTTAAATAATCAGTCATATTTTCAAAATCAATGCCAACATTTCACAATTTCTGTCATGGTATGCAAACATTTGAGCAAAACTGCATATTTATGCATCAAATGTATAAATAGTTTGAGAAGTTACATACTTTCTGCTCTGTTTTAAAATTAGCACCAATGGGTAAACAAGTGTTACGACATGTCTGTTTCCCTGAAACAGTGGGTGGAGAATCTACATTGGGGGCATGGCCGAGACATTGACCGCCTCTATAATACTCTGATCACATTTGTGACGTCTCGAAATTGGCCATGTAATTTCCAGCAAACATCTTACACAAAAATGGCATTATGATATTTTTCAGTGTTATTGTAGTTAGTTATTTCAACCTTTTTGACTGAACTGTGACTTGAAGAAAACAGAAACTGACCATTATTTTACAACGACCTTAGTGAATCTAGGTTTAAAATACATCACATTTACTACAGCTAGTAGTTATGATAATGTTACAGTGAGGTCCTTCACCCCCCCTGTTGAGAACTGATTTCCCACAGTTATGATAATTTTACGTGAGGTGCTTCATCCCTGCCAGCCGAGCACTCCTTCGCAGGTTCTATTAAAATGTAAAGTTTTAATTTTGACATAAAAAGGATGCATAAGCTGTGGACCATAACAAAAAATGCTTACTTACCTGGGTGTAGTGGGGGAGATACCTTCTAAAGGCTACAAGAACATGATGGTGATTAAAAAGAAAATTATGTCAATATAAATATCTCCACTTCTTTTTTCTCTTCACTTTTCTGTTGTCCAGTCCATATTAACTATTTTTAATAGGCAAGGATGACCTTATATTAATTTTGTTTACTTTGTTTGTACACAAAATACATTATACCCTCCTTACAGAACTGTATAAAAATGCAATCAGTTTAAGAATGTAATATGTATCTGTTTATAACAGTGGTTGGATGTCTGAATACCTGCTTGATCATCCACTAGATTTGATCATTTACACACTTTTTAACTACTGTACTACTGCCCTCCTGCTAATGTTACAGCAAGGTAAGTTATGAAACACTGTGCAAAAGTTATTGTTAGAGTTTTACTACTGAAAGACCGGATTCATTTTTCTTTTGAGGTATTAAATCATATCAGTGCAAAGTTGATCAAATTCTGATGATATCCGCCAAACTATTTTCTTTAGAACCTATAAAACATTCATTAATAAACTATTTGCAGGTTTAGTCATAATTATCTGGATTTATTTGCAATAATGATACCCCAGAGCAATAACATAAACCTTGAAAGGACATTTCAGTGCAGTGTTCTCTTCATGCATTCATATCGTGAATGCCTCCCATGGTGTTTTATTCTTATCTCACAGCCTCTGGTAATTATCAGTAAATGTGTTAAATACCAAGGGAACTTTAAAAAGGTACTGATAATGCCTCTGAGTATTGCTGATGGCATAATAAACATTAGTTATTACTGCAGAAACAGTTTTGTGTACAAATTCATATAAGACCTAAAGAACAACCCTAAGAACATTATTTTCTTTTCCTTCTGCGTTTAGGTGTTAATAACAATGTTTTGAGTTTAAGTGGGTCTAGAAAACATGTATTTGTGCTTTTGTTACACACAAGGACATCTGACCAATGTATAAGTTATCTTGATTGAGGATGTTCAGTCAAGATTGAATAAGGTACTTCAGTACCAGAGTTAGACATACAGTATGTAGCTGGATGCAGTCATGGATTCCTCCATCCAAACTCTACAGGATAGTTTAACTGCCACAGAAGACAGGAAATCCCAGTGGTCGAAGCCACTAGTGTCTTTTGAGCCAAATTAAAAAATAGTGCTGACAACTGTAGCACTCTGTTCAGTAGCTAATGATACAAGAGACACATCCTATACAACTACCTTCTAACATCAGCCATGAAAAACTACTGGAAAGATTCTGTACAATGACTGTGAAAGCACAATGACTTCGGATCATGTGATAAATTCAGCAGTGAATCAGTGTACAAACTGATCCAGAGTCACCCTTGATGGTACTGTGAATGACAAAAAACTGCTTTCAGGCTGGGTTATCTCAATGTATGTCCCTGGATAAATACAGAAACTCAAATTCTTAATAAACAGCACATCCTTGATTGTCCATGTGTGAGCTAGAATGCTGAAAATGCCCAAAATGTGTAATTCTAAAGCCTAGGATTTTCTATTTCATCTGAAGGACAATGAAACAACCAGCAGCCAACCAAACCAGCGGCAAACCAACCAGCAGCCAAAACCCCCCTATTTCAACTCCAACTGAGAGAGAAAAATGAAGATGAGACCAGACAGAATGCAAGTACCCCATTGGGATACAACTCTTTCTCTCAAAATCTTAGTTAGTCGCCCAATTTAGAAGCAGTTGTTCAATGCCATTTCCTTGTTGTTGTATCAATTTGTGAGATTGCTGAGAGTCTGTTCTATTGCAGTTTCTGGTGAGTAGATAAATTGAGTTTGAGGACCGACTGAAACTGGAATCGGCCAGTCCTCAGTGCTCCTCTCTCCAGGAGATGTGTTCTAATTAGACAGTATGGCTGACGTCTGACTGAGAAGAATAACAAGCTGAAGCCCCATCCAGAGACCTCCTCCCATGAACTTAGCTGCTTTGTTTAAGCAAACCAATATGCCAGTTTGCTGTATAAACAAAACCCAGGCTGGAAAGCTGCACCTGAAGGGCTTCTCTATATCTGCTGGGCTTTGATGTGGATGGATAATGATAGAGAGTAAAACATCATACCATGCACAAGGCTGACGTACAACTTCTAGAGATGTTGAGTGTTGCTGGAAATTACATTCGACATTCGACTTACTCATGAAAGTCATGATATTAATGTGATCATTAGCTGTAATGTTAGTTTAATGACATAAGCAATGTAAAACTGGCACAAAGTCACAGGTCCTGACAGTTATACATACTGGTACTTACTGACAAAACAGCAGGATTATATATCATGTTTTAATGCAGTGGTTCTTAAAGTTGGGGTAGCGACCCCCCGGGGGGTCGCCAGATGATTTTGGCAGGTCTCAAGTTGATTTCTAGAATAAATAAATTTGAATTAAAAAGTGCTATTTTTAATAAACCTGAAAACTGCAATACTATATATATATATGGGGGAATCCAACTACTGTAGAATAGACTACGTAAAATATTAATATTTTTAAATTTACAGTGTTGTCACTGAACAAAAACTGGTTGCTTGAATCTGTAGCCCATCTACGGAGCCACACTTAAAGGGATAACCTTTTAGAAAAATTCATATTTTTCTAAAAGTTTACTTACCAAAAGATATTCCAGAAGGCCTATAGTAATTTTTTCAAACAATCCATTATTCAGCTCTGTCTTAGTCTGTAACTAGCATTATTAGCATCGTCGAAATTCATGAATGGAAACGTTTTGGGTACTGCTATCGCAAAGCTGCATTGTAAGTGGAAAACTACTCCAAACACTTCAAACTACATTCAGTAATCTGTCACGGGTTCTGTGGCATCGATTTTTTTAAACTGTACACTGACGAAACAGCCGGCAGAGTTGGTTAAATTCAAACTGGCACTAGTGAACTATTTCCTATAGCCACCATACACCGTTTCTGTTCTTCGGCAGTGATGTCATCGTGGTGAGCGAGAACTTTAACCTCAACAAGCTATGTGAAGAGGTTGCTTCGCCTAGCTTTTTAAAATTGCTGCTAGCTTAAACTTATGTATATTATGTCTATATTTTTTGCTTTATATATATATATTAATTCTTACTATGTAGATATCGTGTGCCATGTCACAAGAATTTCATTGTGCAGGATGGCGCTATGTTATTCGGTGCATTTGATAAATAAACTTTGAACTTCTGGATTTCCTTTGTAAGTATCACTGTCAACTTCTCCCTGCTCGTTTGCCTGCTCGTGGATCTTGAGTTAATTATATGGAGCCAAATTGAACTCAAATGTGTTGACTGTAAGAAAAGAAAAACGTAACTGAAATATTTCATAGTATGAAAAAACTAAATTCAATCATATGAAAAAAAATTGATTCAAGCGTGGAAAAAGTGTATGCTAAAATCATTAAATGGATTTTCGCGTCCGATCTTAAAATGTCTTCGTTCAAACACGTTTTTTCCACGTTCGCTTCTTACGATTACAATTTCTTCCCACCTTCGTTCGAATCATGTTTTCTCAAAAGCAAATTTTGAGCCTCTATTGGCGTGGAGGCGGGGCTTTATCTGGGCATTGAATTCTCGCACCCGATTAGCCATGAATCACACCATTATAAGGTGAAAATCATAGCCTTTCCATGCACTGCTTTCCCAATGCAATCTGTGGAGAGAAGTTTAAGAATTGTATAAAATGTCCGAAGTGAATATCAAAGACGAAATAAGTAACTTGCTTTCTAGTTAGCGAAACTAACTTCCGTTTACTGTGTATACACTAATTGTTCCTGAACATCATAAAGACATGTTTATAACTGGTTATTGAGCGCAGAGTATAATACACTGTTAGTTTTATGTTAGCAAAGAAATATAGATCAAGCCAATAGCATTATAAAAACATTTTTGTAACAGATAATTGTCTAAAATATTTAATGTAGTAGTTGATTTTTGATTGTTATGATAAACACAGATGAAATCATGCGCGGATCCTTTGCCTAAGTAAAAAAGATTTGTGAACGGCTGACTCGGTCAGTTTTATCGTTCAATTAAACGGTTGTTTCGTTCATTTCAATGACTGACAGCGGAGTTCCAACCACGGAATACGCTGTTAGTTTTACTTTCGCAAAGAAAAATCGATCAAGACAGTAGCATTATCCCAGGACACCTGATCCCATGAGAAATTTTGTGTAGAAGTGTTTCTGGTTTGACGGATGAGCTACGTCAGAGATACAACGCATACACAGAGACCTGCAACTACTTTGGCTTTCTAACCGGTCTCAAAAACATATTCACGGAGATCCGCAATGCCTGTTGTAATCTCGTGCACAAATACAGCGAGAACCTACAAGATGACTTTGAACATTAATTTGTTCAGTTTGTCATGTTTTGTAGCTCCTTAACCAATGACCTGTCACTTGGGAATCTAATATTAAGCTGAGAGAAGAACAACTGCAGTACAAAGTGCCTTTCCCAACGTTGACATTGCACTCAGGAACTCTCTTTCCCTCCCTGTCTCAAATGTAACTGATAAATCATTTTCGAAGTTGGGATTAATCAACTCAACTGCAATGAATGAAAACAGACTGAACTGTTTGACTGTTAAGTCAGTTGAATACGATCTCATGCGCCAGCTTGAATTCAACGACCTCGTACACGATTTTGCCTTAAAAAAGCAGGAAAAGGACATTGACTGTGAGTAACATTTAGACAACATTTAAATCTCAGCTCGACTGCTGTGTCTTTAAAGGGATTGCACTCTACATTTTAATCGTTGTCTTTCTGTGTGCGTGTGCCATCACGCATGTGTAGGCCTACGTGTTGTATTTGTTGTATCATTATTTGACCAGCTTTAACATGTTGGTTATAGGCAAGTCCATAATTTGCTTAATGTGGTTTTATTAGGCTATCCGCGTAATGGCTCGTCTGGTTAACCGGGCAAAAGTTGGAGCATAGGTCACCGGAATGTGCGTTAGCCGGCCCTGGGTACAAGAAGATATTTCAAAGCTGTTGGATATGTCGATAATAGGGGTTTTACTAGGACTGCTTGGAAAAGAACCAACAGCCTGAACGTCACAAATTATCATTGCCTGCACGCCTATAGCCTATAAAATACTGTTTTGGTTTTATAGAAACACATTTTCGATACTTCCTAATACGATACTTTACTAATTACTGTTGGGAATTTAGCTATCTTGCCGTGATCTGCAAATGTGCTTTATTAATTGATGTGAGCCAGTGGAGTCGTTAGGCATGGGCGTTCGGGGCTACAGGTAACACAGGTGGACACAGGTAAAATAATTAATGTAGAAGTTGATTTTGATTGTAATGATAAACACAGATGAAATCGTACACTGAGCCTTCGCCTAAGTAAAAAAGACTCGTGAACGAATGATTCGGTCAGTTTTATCGTTCAATTGAACGGTTGATTCATTCATTTGAACGACTGTCAGCGGAGTTCTAACCATCCATGGAATACGCTCTCAGTTTTACGTTCGCAAAGAAAAATAGATCAAGGCAATAGCATTATAAAGACATGTTTGTAACAGATAATTGGACACATGTTAGGTCTAAAATAATTAATGTAATAGTTGATTTTTAATTGTAATGATAAACAGATTAAATCGTACACTGAGCCTATGCCTAAGACTTGTGAACGACTGACTCGGTCAGTTTTATCGTTCAATTGAACGGTTGTTTCGTTCATTTGAATGCCTGCCAACGGAGTTCTACTCAACCGCTGGCTTCCAGCTCAGTAGCCTACTCTCCGTCCAACAGCTGTTAATTTGACATTCTCAAAGAACAGGTGATCAACAAATTAGCATTATAAATACATGTTTGTAACAGATAATTGGACACATGGCCTACATTAATTAATGTAGTATTTGATTTATGATTGTAATGATAAACATAGTTGTAATGAGAGTAAAACAAGTGTTGGCTTAAGCATTCGTTGCCCCCCCCCCCAAATGAACGAAATGACTCGAAAATTCGAACTTTTTACTGAACGACTCGACAAGATCCAAGTCAGTAGAAAGAGACAAACTTCCCATCACTAGTGGATTAATACAATTGTGAACAAAACTGACTGATGAACACAGGAAGTACCCGGCTATTTGAAATGAGAATTATATCGCGAAAGTTAAAACTTTATTTCAAGGAATACAACATCGTCATGTTCTTTGAGGTAAACAACACCACTTTTCTTAGTTTGGAGTGTTTTAGAGTAATTTTCCGCTTGCAATACAGCTTTGCAATGGGGTACGTACGGTTTCCATTCATGAATTTGTACGATGCTAATAACACTAAGTAGCTACTGACTGAGACAGAGCTTAATGGATTGTTTTAAAAAAGACTATGTGCCATATTTCGAACGGTCACCGAAATATGATTTTGGACGAACTATCCCTTTAAACATTTCCTGCTGTGTGTGCACGCTTTTAGTTAGCTTGCAGATAAACATAGTCAACATGGATTGGTGGCTTGCCCGTAGCTCTACAAACGAGAAGACATTACATGATGACAGTCTCTCTCAAACAGCTGATAAAGGCATTCCTTCAGAAAAGCAATCAACTTCCAATGAAAATAAGCCTACGGGAAATGAGAAACGCAAGGGTAAGGCCCTCAAGCCAGGACAAGCCATTCAAACGTCAAAAATATCAAGAGGAATTCATAGTTTGGATTCACTTGCTTTGCCATCAACGATGTGCATCATCTCCAATGCGTTCTTTGCTCAAAGGTTCTTGGACACAACAGTTTAAAGCCAGTGAAACTGAAAATACATTTGCAAACCAAGCATCCCTTTGATGTCGATAAATCAACATGTTTTTTCCGCAGAAAGGAGGCCGAGCTACTTGCTATTAAAATAGTGAACTCCATTAAATCACGTCCCAGGAACATGTTCGTCACCCTGGATCCCAACTCGCCGACCACGTGACAGATCCCAAATGGTTGGCAAATCTTGTGTATATTCGACAAACTTAATGGAGGCTAATGAAGGCTTAATGTAGGCTACTTAACTCATCACTACAAGGCACAAATACAAATATAGGCCTATTGTCGTCTGATAAAATCAATGCATTCACAAAAAAGTTCGAAAGATGGGCTGTGCAAGCTAAAGGCAACAATGTCGTAGCTAAGCTAGAAGAATGTGTGGAGGACAATGAACTGGATCTCAATAACATGAGGAAATGATCTCCAAGGCCTTCTGGATCACTTTATGCAGTAGCCTACTTCCCAAATGAGACAACTCCACAACGATATGACTGGATACGACTACCGTTTACAGCAAATGGGATCACCTGTCATCCGACCTGGAGGACGTGCTGACGGAGCTGTCCAGTGATCGGACCTTAAAGGCAATGTTTGCCACATCGACACTTGCTGAATTCTGGATTTCAGTTGCAGAGGAATACCCATGACTATCCAAACCAAAGCAGCGATGGATGTACTGATTCTGTTTGGATCAACCTACTTATGTGAGACAACATTTTCCACACTGACATATATTTAAAACAAATACACATCACGTCTCAATGTGGAGATGGCCTTTAGTTGCAATTTCGACGATCAAACGCAGGATGCAGCAGTTGTGCTCCAAAAAGCAGGCCCACACATCTCATTAAATAAGTTGCTCAGACTTCACTTACCCATTAATAAGTGAAGAACCGGTCATTAATATGTAATAGTTGATAAGGGTTCTTTTATTAATTATTTTAATATGATCTACTGAACGTGTCTACATTTGTGTCGGGTAGTGAGGCCTTATGTGCGCATGCATGTGCCGGGGTCGCAATATTTGAAACAATTGTTTTTGGGGGGCAGGAGTGAAAACGTTTTTAGAACCCCTGTTTTAATGAATGAATAAAGAAATATTATGGGATATTATGCTAGCTGGCTGAATTCAATTAGTGAAAACTGCAAGCCATGATGAAAGGTCAAAACCTACAATTTAATGTTGAAATATTTTTAGCAGAAGGGAAATTAATGCAAATATTTTGAGAATTGACCACAATGACAACTTCTTGGAAATGTCCTAGCCTTAATAATACTGCATACTGCCAGTCTACACTGTCCAGGATGTCTGCCAAACTTACAAGCAACCAGAGAAGCACTATTAAGTCAATCTATCCACTACTCACCAGCTTATCAACCCTTTCATGAATACGACATGTTCCAATTCTTTTAAAGATGTTGAGATCTTACTGCAACCAGAAAACAACCCCTCTCATACACATGAACACACACAAACACGCATTCACACACACACAGAGAGAGAGAGAGTGATCCAGCTTCCTGTGTGGCTTGTTTCAGATTGGATGTTAAGCTGCACTCATCACAGCTCTTATGAATACATTAGCTTTTATGTTCATCCAAACACTAATTTATCATCCTCATAAAAATCTAACGTGACAGAGATGCACCCTTCACTCGAAAACTGAGATGTGCACACCAATATTTGGATCCAAAATGACAGGAATTTTGTAGTTGGTGAGACAAATTCCAGTGTGTGTGTGTGTGTGTGGGTGGATATGTGCATGTGCACACGTGTGTGCGTGTAGTATGTGTAGAGATAGCTTATGAAATATCAAAGTGTGTTATGTGCCCGCATATACTCTGCAAGATCAAAGAGTTAGCCCACACTTCCCTAACAACCCAAGGTTTTTATCCGTCCAATCTCATTTCTCGCATACTACTATTACGGCAACATAACTAAAAGCAGAAGCATCAAAAACCTTAAAAAAGGAAAAACGAACCTTTGAAGACACAATATAGAAAGGGGTAATGAGCCAAAAAGAAGAGAAAAAAATACAAAAAAATTGGAAGGCAGTGGAGGATTAACAAGCAATAACACTTCACTTTGACTGACATCTCCAGATCTCTTTATTATTCCTGTGATGTTCGTCCAGACACGCCGACGCCAGAAACTGACGTCCTCACACTTTGGCTGATACAGCAATCTGGTGCTTTGCGCTTCTTTGCTTGCCAGCCACCTGGCTTGAAGAAGCATAATCAACCTCTCTGTCAATCAATTTTTCAAACGGCCTTATAGACTGGAAGTGTCAGTGGGAGTAAGGCTCTGTCTTGGACCGAAACACTTCACTGCCTTCTCACATCACACAGAGTGCCTTATTGACAAGAGAACGTCTTTCCGTGCATGGGTTGGGATTTGTTGGACAGTGCACAACAAAGACTAGATCTTATGCATTATGTAGGTTTAGTGTTAAGTTCTTAGTTGTTGCTGGTTTTCATTTCAACATGCTTCCAACATTTGTGGTGACCTCTGGGGGCAGGGTTGCAACAGACCTGTGAGTAATTCCTATGATTGGCTTCATACAAACTAGTGACCACTGGTGTATTTGTGCCTGCAGAAGGGGTATACTCTAATTTGGCCCCAAGAACATCTCAAATGGAACATCCGGAAAAGGAAAGGTGCCCTGTGTGAAAATTCTGAGCAACAGTGACATGTACTATTAACGATCTAAAATCATAAATTCTGTATTGGCTTTCAGTCAGGCCAACGGAAAATGGTCTCGATAAGGAGGTTTACAACACCAGGCATACCACTGAAATATATACATGAGGCTGTAAAATTAAGCAATTCAAAGATTTATGGATTATGTTTTAATAATCCAGAACAATGCTTAGACCACATCAGTACACTACTTCTAAGATATTGGAAAAATACATGATTGTTGTTGTTGGAATTCTTTTATTCAACTTTGCTGACACCAAACACTGTGGTGTGGTTAATAGTGTTTCTGTAGCACACAAGAGGTGGGATAAATAAAAAATCATTAAAAAAAAACACAAATACTCAAGTAGCCTACCAGAATCCATGCACACCAAAATGAACGCACTCCTCGGCCTTCTACCTCAATTGAACTCACGTGAGCCCAAACCACCGCAAGGAATTGCTAGAGCATGATGAGGCAAAGCAGCCATGTTAAATGACTGATCCTCCAGACCCAGACAGTGCTTGACTTTGCATCATCCTTCGCATGACCCCTGGCTTAACTTGCAAACAGTATTAGAACCCTGCAGCTAAGCACACGCTTGTGAATGCACCCTTGCGCCATTAAGGGTTCCCACTTGTTCTATTTTTTCCCCCTCCAAATTTCCTCATGTCAGGTCACGATCGTGGCCGTGCTTCATCGCAACAGATGCCACAGGTGCTGGTGAGTCGGAATCGAGAGCGGTGTCCTCTGACGCGCACCTCGCAGAGCCGTTTCCACCGGCACACGCGCACTGTAAGCGAACTCATTCCTTGCCAACGACTCACGGGCGCCTATCACAAGGAGTTGCAACGAGACAGGGCAGCTGTGTAGGGTATCAACACCGCAGGCAGCGCTGAGCCTGTGTGCTCCACCCTCTGGCGGACTCCTGGTCACTGTCAGTGTCATACGTTGTGTTCCAAGCGATGCACACGGCTCCAGGTTATGTAACTCAGCTGTGGTTGTCCCATTCGGCTTTACATCATTCATACTGCATCGGCTAAAAAGCCATTCTACCATAGCTGCACTCAGACATGCTAGATTTTTAATCTCCAATTAAAAAGGAATTAAAGTAGTGCATTATTGGACTTACGAGAAGAGGAATAATTGACATACTCCCTCCTCATCTAAGTGAATTATTGACAGAGTTTTTTATTTTTTATTCGCTGCAAAAATGCACTCACATCGGAACTCATCTGATCTCTGGAGAAGCCACGGATGAATATGTTGGTAAAATCATAAGCAACTAAGTAGTGAACAGGATGAGGGGGAAAGGTATGAAGAAAAGACAATACATAAAAACGAAAAAGAGATTTAACAGAAATTACAGAAATAAAGTTCTTATAAATACTGAGCAAGACTATTTCAGCAGTATCTTTTGAAAGTTACAGTCTTATGAATAAATAATGGCTGTCACGGCCCACATTCCTATGGGGTAGGGATTGATACTGGAAATTTCTAATCACTGCATACATGCAGATAATGTTCAGGGGGGCATTTTTGCACTATAAATGGTATGCTGGCAAGATCAGTGAAAATGTATCATTAATTTACAATGAGACTGAAGTTCAGGAAGTTAAAACGCCTGGCATCTAACTACTTATGCTGCAACCCATTTCCATGCAGCATATCTGGCATTAGAATCATGGTGAACATCTGAACTTGTGTATCATCATAGATAGACTCAAACTCTCCATGCTGCATGTTAGTTCTGCTTTGATGCAGCACTTGGATTGCCATGTTTATGTAGAATGTACTGTAGATCAACGCATTGATGCAATCTGTTTGCACAAGGCATAAGTCCACAGGTGCTTGAAAGTACCTCCAGGTCGACACCTTGTCAAGATGTGTTTTATAAGACCCGTGTCTCAATCTTCAACTCTCCTGAGCCTGCAATGAGTTGCTGCAATGAGGGAAGGCCAAAAGCACAAAATGAATAACTGGAAGGGAATGTGAGAGCAGCTGAGGAAGGGAAGCAATATACTTTAAAATACTCTTACAAAAATTTACAAAAAGTAAGACTTTTGTTTTCTCAATGTGATGTAATGATGTTCCCAAATACATCTTGGTTTCGGTGTAGGAGTTTTGTAATTCACTGCATTATGTGTGGTTTATACACTGCTCAAAAATATTAAGGGAACCCATTATCATAAAAGCATAACACCAAGTCAATTAAAGTTCAGGGATATCAATCTGTCCAGTTAGGAAGCATAAGTGATTGTGAATCAATGTCACCTGCTTTGGTGCAAATGAAAGTGACAACAGGTGCACTGGAGAGGCAACAGCAAGACAACCCCCAAAAAGGGAATGGTTTTGCAGGTGGTGGCCACAGATAATTGGCTTTCTCCTTATCCTTCCTGACTGATTCTTCTCTAGTTTCGCATTTTGTCCTTGTCACTACTAGCATGAGGTGATACCTGCAGCCCATTCACGTTGCACAGGCAGTCCAGCTCCTCCAGGATGGCACATCCATACGTGCCGTCGCAAGAAGGTTTGCTGCGTCTCCCAGTACAGTCACAAGAGCATGGAGGAGATACCAGGAGATGGGCCGTTACACGGTGAGAGCTAGAAAGGACCGTAGAAGGGCATCAACCCAGCAGCAGGACCGGTATCTGCTCCTTTGTGCAAGGAGGAACTGGAGGAGCACTGCCAGAGCCCTACAAAATGAATTCCAGCTAGCTACTGGTGTGCATGTTTCTGACCAAACCAGAAACATCCTCTAGTGGGACCTGTGCTCACAGCCCAGCACAGTGGCCCACACGTTCCCCAAACCTGAATCCAATTGAGAACCTCTGGGACGTTATGTATTGGTGCATCTGACGCCACCAAGTAGCGCCAAGAATTTCCAGGAGATCACTGATGCCCTGATCCAGGTCTAGGAGATCCCCCAGGACACCATCCACCGTCTCATCGGGAGCATGCCCAGAAGTTGTCGAGGGAGTGCATACAGGCATGTGGGGGCCAGACACACTACTGAGTCACAATATGAGTTGCCGTGATGAAATTCACGCAAGTTGGAACAGCCTGTGATTTCAATAGTTTACTTTGATTTTCCGTGTGAGTTTGAATCCAGCCCTCAATCGGTTGATTTTGGTTTCCATTGACCGTTGTTACATCATTTAGTTGTCACCGAATACTCAATATACAGTAAAGATTTTGATCTTCAATATATTTTGTTTATCGAGACCCGATGTGTGATTTAAGTGTTCCCCTAATTTTTTTGAGCAGTGTATAAAGGGCAGAATGTCTTGTTTCCGGTAACGCAGCACACCAAGCGCGGATTTGAAGCGCAACAAAAGGGTTTAATGAAGAAACTAAGGAAGTTAAAAAAAAACACGAAAACCGCAGGCAGGCAAGAATCACAGACTGGTGGCAGGTACATACACAAAACACTCAATGACTCAACAAAGGGCTAACAGAATAAGGCAAACTAAATAGGGTGCTAACAAGGGCTAACAACAAACAGGCGAAAACCGAACAAAAAAGACTGGCTAAATTAAAGAACAACAGCAAAAACAAAACAGAACCTTACACAGAGGTTACAAAACTAGGGACCTTCCATGATTTTGGGGTACACATTTTTTTTACAACTGGTTTGTACTGTTGCCAGTAGACGTACAATTCTAGCTTGTTTAATGACCTAGAATTAAAGGTGTAAGAAGTAAAAAGAGAGAAGACTTCCTGGATACATAAGACCCATTAAACCGTCATCCAAATTCAGCAGCATCCAAGCAGCCTTCTTCCATCTTAATGCCAATCTTACCAGAGTAAAATGCGTCTTGGTATGTGTGCGTAGGCACTCATCAAGAGAGTCCTCCACGTCTGGCCTTCTTTATTCACTGCCTTAATAATGTTTCAGGAGTTATATCCATCGGGAGCGTCTTAAAATTGAGTCTCTCAGCAGCAGTAGCCTATGAAGGAATAAAGTCGGCCCCAGGAGATACCCTTAGAAGATTGATCAATATGATGAGATTGCCTGTCTAGAAATTGCGGGCCAACAACACAGAAGAAGCAAAGCCCTGGACCTTATGCAACACGCTAAATGTATTATGTTTATAACACAAGCGAGATAATGTTGTTGTGTAGGTATTAAATCAAGATAAACAGTCAACAAATCTTCCTCACAAGTTGCACTAATAGGGTTCTCTTAGATCTGACACAATTGGCAACAGATTAGTGAATCAGCATTAAAAGAACATGGCTGCTGTTTGGCACAAGGAATGTGATTTGGCGAAATAGTGTACTGTACAGTACTGTGGCTCATATTAATGATTTCAAAGAAAACATCTAGTTGGATGTTTATTTCTACTGACATTGGTCTTCTTTAGCATACTGAATTATACCACAATTATATTATGTTTGGAGAAACCTGAAATGTGGTCATGAATTACTCATTCATTATTTATTATTTTAATAATCTAATTTTAAGATTATTTTTTTGTTTATTTCAATATTCCATACATTACACTGATAAACAGTAGAGTGTTATATTAGATGGACATGTTACTAGGCTGCAATACTATGAAAATAAACAAATAGTTGTCATAGCCTCAATAAGCAATTACATCTGAAGGTTGGATTTCATCACTCAGAACAGAGCACATTACTAAAAAATATGATTGTTTAATAAAAAATACAGCAGGAAAAGAGACAAAGAGGGTATATTAACTCTTAATACCCACCAGCCCTGGGCAAAACAAATATAGCCATAATTCAATCAGCTATAAACAAAGGATGCCTCTAGTTCAATAACCACCATGTCACACCATTAGATTGGCCAGATAGATAGCCACATGTTGATGAAGGTTAGATTTCAAGGGCATATTTGAAGGACAAATTTGTTTTTGTGATTTTCTCCTTAAGTCATAAACTATCATGCAGTAGAATGTGGTGTCATAGAAAACGTTGAGCTCCACCAAGTGGATGAAATAACAAATGATAAACAAACAAACAAAACAAAAAACGAAATTCAATCAAAGCAAAATAAATCAACAATTATTTTTATTATATGAAATGTTTTTGTTCTTGCATTGCTAAATGAATGACATGTACAAACATTGCTTTAAAGTAATGAATCCTTTAAAACGTTAAAAATTAAACGTTTCAGAATTGAGTCGTTAAAAGTGCATTCCATATTCAAAAAATATCACAACATATACAAATATAATTAAAAAATGAAATAGCATTGACATTCTCGTGCATTTGCCAAAAATAAATAACGCCTAGTATTTTACATTTCGTTCTACTAAATTCCCATTTCATTTGAACATAATCCAGATTTCAAGCTTTTATGTTGTTTTATTATGTTTCGGACACCATCACTAGTATTCCAGTGCAAAACAGTCTCTTAATCACCATCACACATCCTGGGGGCATCAATCAGTTATTTAACAGCTAATTGCAAGGTTGACAGTAAAAATACTGTTTAGCTATACAGCAAGATATTATTTTACAATCACCTTATTTGTACATTAAAAATCCAGACAGTAACGCAAAGTAAAACATTTTGTTATGTTATGCACAGTGTGCCGGTATGTAAGCTAATATTATTAGAGTATTGACCTCTGTATTAAAGTCACCTCTAAAACAATTGTTAGCCTAGATAGTTGAGCAAGTTGCGCAAAAAGACTTCATAAAGTAAATAACTAAAATACTGAGCTATATTGTGTGCTAAGAAAATAGCAAAATTATGTGATTTTATACTAACACAATTGCTCATAGAAATAGATTTCATTTCAAAAGTAGCATTATACTTTTTCTCAAAAAGAGACAAATTTGGTGTCACATTCTCTTTTAGAGAAAAAAAACAGCCATGTTTTTCTCTAAAACATCAGCAATAATGTAATTTTGTTTAATCTATCAAATACATTTCATATAATATATTCTAAGGGTTATTCCTTGGAAATTCCTAGTATTTTTAACAAGGCAACAGAAGGCAGTGTGGTTAGAGGTTCTGTTGATTAAAACATCAAAGTGGACAAAGGTCAACCTTGTATCATCCGTAAAGGGTCATTCTGAAAAAGGTTAGGGAGATCATAGCAAGACAGTATTTAGATAAGAGATCTGTGAAGTATTCCACTTTGGCCCGATAAGAAAAAGGCAAATTCAATTAAGTAATAACATCAATTATTATGGGATATGGTCAATAAAACCACAAAGTACCTACTCTCAAAGCATGAAAATATGTGTATACCAGTGACCAACAAAATTTTTTAAATGTAGCCATTTGACATTTGGAGACATTTGGTTGCAGAGGTCAAGTAGCATTTCCCTTAAAAATAGTTTGGAATCAAACATCAGACAAATAAATACAATACAGAAATAATTTCTTTGCAAGTGAGTAGATTTACTTTAAGAAGGTGAATGAGCAATGCTATCATTCATTCAAAAATGTTTTATACTCTGAAGAAAATGTGCAAACAAAGCATTGGACTATGCCTGAACATGCTCTCTGATGCTGGCATCTGAAAAAATACAGTTAGAAATATTTACACATCCAAAAGTAGCAGTATTACTTAGTGTGGACTTTAGCAAGAGTTGCTTGCATAGTTTAGTGCATGCATAAGCAGTTTCATGCAAAAGATTGCTGTCATATATTTCAACATGGCAATCACTTTTCTGAATCTACGTCAGTGCATTCGACGCAGAACTCTGCTTGGTAGCGCATAAGCGAAAATGTGCACAGGCACAAGCTGTGATGTCACAGAGAAAAACAGAAGAGGACAGGGTGGATTCAAACACGCCATACTGCATGGTGCTCTAAAAGACGTTTCTCATGTATTGTCTTCACTAAAGTCTTTGACGGCCTTGAGTGTAACTTGTTACATCGACCCTGTGTTCATCGTTAGGAATGTTTCGAGATGTCTGGCAGTCTGAATGTGGTTCCCCATAAGGCATTGACCCCACCATCTGCGGTGATAGAGGTCACCGAATGAGAGCAGAAGTAAACAGGGCTGTTAGGGCACTCGGGGGGTAATTATGTCACACTATGATGTCACTAATCTTCCAAAATCAGTACAACCAGAGGTAGAGTGCAGACACACACAGTCCCAACCATCCAGAATCAGAAAGATGTCACTTCCTTTTTTGTATATTTCCAATGGGTCCCCATCGGCTCTGTTATTGGTAGGTATGCACACCTCTAATCCTGGATACAGACTGTTCAATGTCCTATATACCGTATGCCGGACAGGTTTGTAACATAATCACTACTGATAAATAGTTTTTTTTTTTTATCATACCAAGTACTATGACATCCAAGAGCTGTTCAACTGAAATTATTAATATAAATCTGTAATTGCACTATTAAGATTATCAACCCCAGACAATTAATACCAGTTTATTTGGGATTAGAAATTTACTTTATCTGAGATTAGTCATGTACTGACCTATACTATATCTAATTAGCTATACTGTATCTAATTAAGGGCATAGGATAGTTACTGGTGTTTATTTCATGGCTTCATTTAGATGCCGTGACTGGTGTGGAATGTTTTGACCTGTTTGAAAGTGGACCCCATACGGTAACTCTGAAAAGTACAAAGACGTTAGAGATGTAAACACAGCCCGTTAATTAGCTCTGGTGACAGAGTAGCAGTCCATGTTTGATCTATGGTGTGATTCACAGGGTTTCTCATCATTACACTGCTTAACAAACATACTTGCTTGCTACACAAGTTCATGTAGACGTTTGCCCAAGACAATCTGGTCAAAGTATGCTACAGAACCAGGTAAAAATGTAATGTGCAGTTCATATTTTTATATAGTAATCCATTTGATTAATATAATTTAAAAAAATTATTAACAATGCAATCCATACAAAGTGCTTTTTTTCAATCCATACATAAATTACTATATCATAAAGTGGACAGTGACAGGCTGTCAGATATGGCAGCTTGCCATCATCCGGGGCCAACAAACAGCTAGACGTGCTTTTCAAAAGTCTCTCCCAAAGAGGAGATCTAGTTTAATGTTTGAGATACCTTACAGCTGCAATAAAGTGAGCCTTTTTGGGTCCCTGAAGATATTTCACTTGGGCTTCTGGGTGATTCGTGTTGAATTGATGGGAATCTTTCTGGATGGCGGTAACTTCTTTTCCAGAGGTTTTTTCCCATTGCCTGAGGCTTTCTCAATCATGCCCGTCTCTACTCCAGAGGACTTGGACTTGGTGGAGGACATTATGGAGTGCTTGGCTGAGGTGGATGTCTTGGAGGATTCCTTGTCTTTGGCCGCAGGCGTGTTCACCTGGGCCTCTGGGTTCCCCTGCTGGGTCCTTTTAGCAGTTCCGTCTCCCACCCCATCTCCAAACCCCTCCCCAGACCCTTCCTCTGGGCTGCCTTTAGCCTCCCCTGTTCCTGCTTTGGCCATAGGCGTCAGCTTCCCTCCATCTGTGGACTTCCGTGTTTCTTTTTGCCTCAGGGCGCTCTTGAAGAAGTTGAGCCCCTTTTCCTCTGTCTTGCTGTTCCTCCTGGGTCCTCTCGGGGTCGCTGCTGCTGCACTTGTTGGTGCCACACCCACACTGGACGATCGCAGGCTAGTCATGGAGGAGCTGCTGCTGGAGCTCCTCCCCCCAGCCCTGTTCTCCGCCCCTCGCACCGACATACCATCTCCCCGGCCAGCACCACTCCCATCCCCTCCCTGGGATGCACCACCACTGGCCCTGGAAGAGGGTCCACCATGGTTCACTCCCCTCTCTGTAACTGAGGTGGTCCGAGACGTTTCACGGCTTGCACTTCTCTCGGCTGCTCTGGCTCTGGCTGATGCGGAGCTCCTCTCAGCTGCCCCTCTGGGGGATGTCTTCCTTGGTGTTGGCTTTGCAGAGGAACCCTGGGACCCAGGGGAACCGCCTTTCCTTTGCTTAGTAGTTTCAGGGTGCAGTGTCTCCGGGGTCTGCAATGGTTCCTTTTTGGTGGGGGTAGGTGTTTTGGTGGAAGAGGTCTTGCCAGTTTTGGTAACTGCCCCCTCGCTTTTTTCTTTGGGGTTAGACGCTGTAGTCACTGTGCTCTTGGCTTGTGTTCGAGAAGGTGATGATGTGTGGGTCACAGAGGTGTGGGAGGGAGTGGAGGGCCGCTTCTTGGGGCTTTTCTCAGACTCAACGGTCTTGGCTGAGCTTCTCCTTGACCCCGTGCCTTCCCCTCCCCCTGGTCCTCGCTGTTTTGGCTCCTTTGCAACTGCTCCTTGACCAGGGCTGCCTGGCTCCACAACTGTGCCCATGTTATTGTTATCACCTGCTGGGCTGGCGGTCCTTAGCTCAGGCTGGGGAGTTGTCTTGGAGTGCACCTGCTCCAAGAGCCTCTTAGGCCCTGCATTACCGTCCAACGCCAACAGGTGTGTCTTACCTCCAGCCCTAGCCTCGGGTTTCACCAAGCCACTGAAGCAAGAGGTGGAGACCTTGTCATCAACCGCCTCGCCTATCCTCTCCAGGGTGGGCGAGGAGGAATGGGACTCCAGGGAAAACCGTGAGGGTGAGTTTGAGCGCAAATGCAGCTTGGTGGAGAGTGACCAGGAGGGTTTGGAGCCATTCTCACTGAGGGCCAGAGGGCTGGCCATGTTGGAGCGCGAGGAGAAGGTCTGTCTCTGGATGCTCCGCACCGCCGGACGGGTGGAGAAGCCTCCTCAACAGAAGGGGAGAGAGAAATACACCTAAAACGTTGGTACTGGACTCAAAGTGGACCTCAAACTTTTATATTTATTACCTCCATTATCTGTTGAGTTTCAAGTTAGAAAACCCCTGTGTGAATCATTTTATTAGAGAATTATACAGATATTTCAGCTATGCAAAAGCAATTTAATTTACTATTCTGCCTAAATTATGTCTACAGTATCACCATATATCTTAATATTTTTTCATCAACTTTAGTACAGGTCTGGTTGTGGAAAAAACATATCTTCATAAATATGAATGGGAGGCTGCTGCTCACCGTCGTCTTCGCTGCGTTCCCCAGCAAATTCGGCTGACTCTGATAGGGAAGCTAGCGAGGTGCGTCTGGAGGAGCCGGACGACGCCTGGCTGGGAGGACGACTCCCAATCAGCCTGCTGATCCAGTGTTCACACAGAGACGAGCTGGTCGAACCTACAGAAGTGACCAAAGGAATACACTGTCACCTCTAGAATTAATGGCACCACAGATGAGCTAAAAAAGCTGTATAAATTTAGCCACAAAGTGCTAAGCAATATTGTAACTTTTGAACATGTAGAATATTATAGTTAATGATTAATGAATCAAGAACATTAACCAAAATGACAAATTTCTCAAAATGAATATAATTCCGCGAAAATAGGCACACATTTACACATACACATTTAAATTTTCATAATTTAACAGACACTCTTATCCAGAGGGTCTTACAGTTAATGCATACATGTCAAGACAGCTAAGTAGGACAACCACTCATCTGAGTAGTTGTAAGTACACCATACTCAGTGAAGTAGCAAAGTCAGGGCTAGAAGTACATCTTGCAAATTGAAGGTTGACCACCATTTGTCTCTTTTCATTTGGGAGTTCTTTGCCATTCCCCATGGTGATAGATGACAAATGGATTTTACACGTGTTACCTTATCTCTACACGCCAGTATAACGGGAAGCCTTGGAAGGCCACAATACAGTTCTTCAAGAATGAAATGTAATAAAAAAATAGACTTGTTAAAAAGGAACATTTCTCAGTGCAATTGTATTTGTTTAATATAAAATACTATTAATATAAAAGACCTCATACAGTGTACCTGTGTTCTTTATTTTATACAGCATTATTACAGCGTATGAAGTTAAAATATATTATGAACATTCTGCATATTTTTATGCTGTTAGTCTATAATTTTAACATCATATGTGGACATTCCGTTAACCAAATGAAATGTGATATTCTACTGTGTCATTGTTGTTTGGAAAACTTTCAATTGGATGAAATTGGATTGGAATGAGAAATTCTTACCTGCAACAGAGCTGTTTGCTGACCATGATGGTATAGTGGCCCGTCTTTGATAAAACAAAATGTAGGCATTCTGCTTACAAACGTCATCGTCAGAGATGGCATGGACATCGCTGTCGTCAAAGCAGTACCACATGCCATCAATGGAGTTCTTACAGTGAGCTGTAATTAGGACAGACACAGTAAGTATGGGATAAGAGTCAATAATTATGTTGCATGGCTAATTACTGGATTTTAATTGTGAAAAAGAGCAGGGGTGTGTATTCCAATCACCTCCTTTCAGCTGACAAGAAAACAGACACACAAGCACAGAAAAACACATAAACCTGCTTATATTTTTAACTGTATGCCTGTCTATTCATTTAGCAATATAAAAACTGCTTTCTCATGGACACAACATTGGGATTATAGTGAACAACCTGTCCACTGCTAGCTCTACTGCTGTCGGAAAATATTTGAGTGTGTGTGTTTCATTAGCTAACCTGTGTAATGACCTCCTGCCATTGTCCCATGGTGATTACACACAGCGTAGAGATCATATAAGTAGTCCTCAGGATCTCGGCCCATCCCATAAGGTCGTCTCCATGGTGACCAGTGTGAGGGCAAACTCCAACTGCTTTGGCTCCGCTTGACCATATGGGGCGCCATGTCCATCCCGATCAGAGGGAACTTCACCATGTTCTGCATTTTCATCCTCCGGTCCCCATCCTGAGATGACAGCATAACAGCAAAGAAATGTATCATGTGTTTCAGTGTAGAATGCTTACTATGCTAATGATTAAGTTTACAATATAGACTGAGTTTTTGTGAATGAACATAATTAAAGTTGACTTAATTGATTTAAATAAAAATGACTTTATTCCTGAGGTTATGTTATGCTTTCAATGCTTTTTAATAGACTAAGACACTTTAATGATGTATTTACATGAATGACTGTATGGTTCAATGGCGTGTACCTGTCTGAAGCGTTTGAGGTGTAGTATGAGGATGTCAGGCAGGTGTGTACCTGTCTGAAGCGTTTGAGGTGTAGTATGAGGATGTCAGGCAAGGTCCAAAGGCTCAGCTTGATACTGCCCTGCTGTAGTTGCTTACAGTGGGGGCAACGCCAGGCATCATCTGGAGCCAGCTAAAACACAAAGAACATAGCTCTCAAACACCCCCCCCCCACACACATCAAAATCAATGTGTACACGTACACACAAATACACACACATTTACACACCTGTTCCTCTTTGGTGTACAGCTGAAAGCACTGGGCAAGGGAGCACGTCTGTGGCTGCAGGTGTCCGTCTTTCTGTTGCCGTACACTCTCTGCATCAGGGATGTACTCGTCTTCGGTGCGTTTGAAAAGACTGCACTCAGACACAACAAACAAACAGCAAAAGGTCGCACAGAGGTCACACAACAAATAAACAGCAAAAGCCGCACAGAGTTCACACAACGAGCTACAAAGAAAATCATGAAAGTAATTTCAAAGTATGCTGACAAAAACTTGTGAGACCTCAGTCATAACACATGCTTTGAATTCACAGTAACATGGTCTTCAAAGAGTAATTTTTTAATCAATTTGAGCATGTGCTAGTCATTGCTGAATGTATGCACTGGTTCCAGATGGCTGGGGTTAGTGTCTTTACCTCTCAGTATAGTGGGTTTGGCCCCATTACACTTACTAGTCTTTTGTCTCTTTGTCCCATTCCACCACAATCTTCACATGTGGGGGACCTCCCGGACCACAAGATTTATACGCTCTATGGATAAAGATTTGATAACATTCAAATAAATGTATCATTATGTTTTACTCATATGACTCAATGTGAAAAACAGGGAAGGATAAGCACATTGCAGGTTTGTACACAGCACTAATGCTAACTTGTTAGTAACCCTGTTGGTGAGGTACAGGCTCCCTCTGCTGGTGACATTACCTCTCCACAGAGGAGTGGCACAGTGGTTGCTCCTCTTGAGGTAGGAGATACGTAATTCCAACCACCCCCACCACACGTAAACTGAAGGGCCTAACCTGAAGGATTGCAATAATTACAAGTTAAACCATGTATATTTGTGCATGTGTGTGTTAAATTAATGTGTGGATAACCTACCTGAACAAAGACCCCAGGACGCAAAAGGTGACGCATCTTCTCCAGGATCTCTTTCTGCAGAACATCCCAAGTAACCGCTCTCTCCAGATACAGCACAAACGGATGACCAAACCTGCAAGGCAAGAAAAACAACCATCACTTAATCTACCTGGTACACGTTACTGGCATCTTTTTTTCATGTGCTAGTTAACATTTTAAAATTTAATTTTGCTTAGCGTACCTGCGTCCCTGCTGTCCAGCGCATGCTCTGTTACACACCAGCAGAATGATCTTGTCAGCCCCACTGTTCTTATTTGGGCTTGGGGGAGGAGTCCCTGCCTCTTCTATTGTAGTTGACACCTGTGTCCTGTTGTTATCTGTCCCATACTTTAGGTTGTTCTGGTTCAGATTAGCATGAGGACCTTCTGCAACACATCAACAGTATACAGTATTTTCAGTCTATACACATACAATATATGAGCATGGAGATGTACAAGGAACTCCCCTTGGTTTTAATTATGCAAAGGATTATATAGACTCACTATTTACTGAGCTATCATAGAACAATTTTCTATTTTCCAAATGTTTATGGAGTCCAGGTGAACATACAGTCCCCGTCAAAAATTTGGACACACCTACTCATTCAAAAGTATTTCTTTAGTTTTGTTTTTCAATTATCTTTCAACAAGGCACAACTGTTGAATGAAATGTATTCCAGGTGACTACCTCATGAAGCTGGTTGAGAGAATGACAATTAAGTTTTTATCAAGGTAAAGGGTGGCTAACTTGAAGAATTTAAAATATTTTGATTTGTTCAACACTATTTTGGTTACTGCATGATTCCATATGTGTTATTTAATAGTTTTCATGTCTTTACAATTATTCTATAAAATGGAAAATAGTAGAACTATAGAAACACCCTTGAATGAGAACTTTTGACTGGTACTATCGGTAATTACATCCAGATTTACCTTGATTTCCAGTTATATCAAATTCTTAATCAGTTTTGTTATCTAATCTGGACTCTTAGCCCTTATACAGCCCAAAGCTAAACCAATTTACAAGAAATCAAAACATAAAGCCCTACCTCGCTGAGAGCGAATCTGCTCTGGTCTAAACAGTTCAGGTGTTTCAAAGGCAAATATGGAGTCGCTCTCTTGAATGATCTCAAGGTCGTCATCATCGTCACAGAAGGAGCGGTGAAAGCCATCCGAGTACATTTCAGTAAGGACAATCTGCACACACGTGGATTATTAACAGAGTTAAGATAGATTTTATTACACTTCTCAATATGTGCGCCTCCTCTAGCAACACTGACTTCTATTGTGACCAACTGACATCTTACCAATGGACAGCTTTTGTGTGTGTGGAAGTTCATGGATCTCACATAACAATCATGAGATTCATTCAAACACATTCAAAAAACGATTACACAGTAACTCAGGATTTATAAAGATAGCAGTGGAACATACAATGAGCAAACAATATGACATGATCTGAGCCTGCAATGACACATCAAACACAAACAGTGGATTGTTAAAAACTGGGACAATGGAGTTCTCTGTAATGAAGACACAAGCGCCATTACTTCCTATCGTTGGCTGAACTTTCTTCAAAAACAAATACACATCATCATTAAATATCAATCAATGTGACTACCACTTATATAACTACCAAAGCCTCCATTTTCGATTTAACAGACAATTTCTATCACACTATCAATAGCACTGAAGATTGCTTTTTAGCAGGGTGGTTAAACTGGGCATTGTCATTAATTTATTATCTCATATCTGTTCATCTGTTTAGAATAGATGTATACACAGCAAGGCTGAATTTCTAAGGTTAGTGTACTTGGTACCTGTCTTAGGGTATTGGTTTTGGTACCTGTCTAAGGGTATTGTACTTGGTACCTGTCTAAGGGTATTGGTTTTGGTACCTGTCTAAGGGTATTGGTTTTGGTACCTGTCTAAGAGTATTGGTTTTTGTACCTGTCTTAGGGTATTGGTTTTGGTACCTGTCTTAGAGTATTGGTTTTGGTACGTCTTAGGGTATTGGTTTTGGTACCTGTCTAAGGGTATTGTACTTGGTACCTGTCTAAGGGCATTGGTTTTGGTACATGTCTTAGGGTATTAGTTTTGGTACCTGTCTTAGGGTATTGGTTTTGGTACATGTCTTAGGGTATTGGTTTTGGTACCTGTCTAAGGGTATTGTACTTGGCACCTGTCTAATGGTATTAGTTTTGGTACCTGTCTTAGGGTATTGGTTTTGGTACATGTCTTAGGGTATTGGATTTGGTACCTGTCTAAGGGTAATAGTTTTGGTACCTGTCTTAGGGTATTGGTTTTAGTACATGTCTTAGGGTATTGGTTTTGCTACCTGTCTAAGGGTATTGTACTTGGCACCTGTCTAATGGTATTAGTTTTGGTACCTGTCTTAGGGTATTGGTTTTGGTACATGTCGTAGGGTATTGGTTTTGGTACCTCTCTAAGGGTATTGTACTTGGCACCTGTCTAAGGGTATTAGTTTTGGCACCTTTCTAAGGGTATTAGTTTTGGTACCTGTCTTAGGGTATTGGTTTTGGTACCTGTTCGGAGGGTATTTTGGTCTCCTGGGCCACAGCCTTTCTGAGTCTGAAAACAGTACTGGAGAGAGGCACCGCCACACCCACTCTCATACAGTGGGAACACTTTCCCTGGTACACCACCGTCACATACAGGGGCCTGGGAGGGAAAACAGAACAACAGTTATTTTCCACAAACGTTAAGGAACAGCTTCCTCTTATCCAGCTTCCACAGTGTTTCTGATTTGTCTATGGCATCCTTCTAAGTATCTCTGCCAGGTGTGACACTCCTGTTAAATTACAGATATACAATCTATCTAAATATAGCAGAAGTCTATCTAAATACAGCAGAACAAGCTCTCCAGTTTGTATTGAGGTATAGCGTTGTCTGTCTATAAGATAGTGATATTGCCTTACTAACATACTGTATTAGGCATCTTATCATCTTACCGAGTGTGTGGTACTGGGATGGGCAGTGAGATGCAGAGGAAAGGGTCAAAGGTATTGCTCTGCTTCTGGCAGTGAGGACAAGTCAGGGAGGACCTATTTGTGTGGGGATAAAAAAAGTAACTTCAATATTCACTTCAAACCGCTGTAACATTTGTCTTTATCAATGTTAAAGCTTTGGGCTGCAAACCACAAAATGGTGGTGTTGCTAAGGTTTGTCTACTGATACACCATATTCTGATCTTGACTTAATACCCTCAGTGACTGCATCATTTGCATACACAAGGAAAGAATAAATTAGGTGGGACAACGAAGTGGAAAAACATTAACAATTATTTTTTCAATGGAAATAGCACCTTACTAAAACCAGTTCACCTCTTTTGCTATAGCCAACGTTTCTTATCATTCCAGTTTTTCCATTGTATCTTTTTACAATTATTTGATTTCTTTGTAAATGCTGTCATAGTCATGTGGTTGTTGCTAAGGATAACTAGTAATGGTTGACATTATTTAAGGTTACATTTCTGTAAACGTTAGTTAATTAATTCATAATGGAGTGGAGGGCAGACCAAGCAGCAACAGTTTAACCCTGACACAAGGCGCAGTACTTGACAACGAATCTCTATATTATAGTTGTATATGGTCACTATTCTCCATATTAGTTGTACGCACTACCAGTCAAAAGTTTTAGAAGACCCCCATTTTTTTATTTTATTTAAACAATTCAAGTCCAGTGAATAACCTGAAATGTTACAAAGGTAAGCGGTAAACTGCCAGAGGTTTAGGTTAACAAAATCTGAAAAATAATGTACATTTCAAAAATTATGTACAAAGCCCTTTTTCAGGGAACAAGTAAAGGGTGAAAAACTTACAACCTTTCTGCAGCAATGGAAGTAAATTTAGCCTTGAAAGTTGATGCTAACAATTCCTACAAGTGTCCCAGCTTTTGTTGATTACTTCCAAACTCTCTGTCTGTATAAATCCAACCGACAGTGTTACTACACCATCTCAAGCATTATTTGGACAGTACTGTCCTGCAGGAAGTGTATACTACTATCAAAATGGCGAGAAAAAGACAATTAACAAAGGAAAACAGAGAGACCATTATAACCCTTAAAAGTGTAGGTCTTTCCTTCAGAGAAACTGCAAAAAAAAGCCAAGGTGTCAGTGTGTAGGAAACTACACCATCAAAAGGCACTTGGAAATTGGAGGAAACTCTGACAGGAAGAGGTCTGGCAGACCCAAAGCCACAACAGAATCCTAAGACACGATTATGAGAGTCAAGAGCTTGCCTGATAGGTGGCTCACTGGACAACAGCTTCAAGCACAGCTTAACACTGCTCGAAGTAAGCAAGAGTCAGTTTCAAATATGAAGAGAAGACTTTGAGTTGCAGCTTGACAGGTCGAGTGGCAGTAAGAATGGCGCAGTACGGAGGCAGGACACAAGGCGCAGAGCAGTAGTATGAATACATTCCTTAAATTGTGTACTTTATAAAAAAAAACAACAACAACAACAGCAGAGGCAGCAACCATAAACCGAAATGCAGGTAGCATTAACAATGATCCACACTAAGGGTGGCAACAACTGAACTTAAATAGGATCCCCAATTAGAGGCAGCTCAGTGTAGCTGCCTCTAATTGGGGATTACCAAAACTGAAGTGCAGAGATGCCTAGAGGCTAACTATCACCCCCAGACACACAGAGATTCTTGGAGGCACCGCCATAGTCAGGACCTGACAAAGAAAGCCATTGCTAAGGCAAAATAAGAACAAGAGGCTTGCCTGGGCCATGAAGCACCGCCATTGGACTACTGAAGAAGGGAAGGTCTTATGGACCAATGAATTCAAAAGTTAAAATCTTCAGTTCATCATGCAGGGTTTTTCTATGCCATCAAGTAGGTGAAAGGGTGGTTCCTCAGTGTGTGACACCAACTGTGGAACATGAAGGAGGAAGCGTGATGGTCAGGGGCTCTTTTGCTGGATATAGAGTCTGCGACTTGCACAGAGTGGCACCCTGAACCAAAACAGCTACCACAGCATTTTGCAGCACCATGCAATACCTTCTGGTGTTTGCCTAGTTGGTCAGGGCTTCTCGCTACAGCAAGAAATTGACCCATAACATACCTCCAGGCTATGTCAGAACTACCTTAGAAGAAAAGAACAAGACGGTAGGCTTTAAATTATGGAATGGCCAGCACAGTCTCCTGACTTAAACCGCATCAAGCTGATTTGGATGAACTGGGCAGAAGGGTGAATGCAAAGCAACCTACAAGTCCAACACATTTGTGTGAACTTCTGCAACAGAAGTTTCCAAACAATATTTTATTTCCATTGTAGAAAGAATGCCACGGCTGTTCGGCTGCTATGGCTGTAAAAAGGTGGCTACTTTGATAAGTCAAAAATGTAGGTTACATTTTGTTAAACACAACTATTATGTGATTTCTTCTTTGGCTCCAATTGTTTATTTCTTCTATGCTTTAATTTCAGAATACATTAAGACATTAAACTGTGTAAATTGCAATAATAACTGGTGAAATTGACATGTTCTAGATTTTTGACATGGTCTATGCAGGCCAGCTGACAGTCTTGCCTGGGCCCAGGACGAAATAATCTTAGATGGGCCCTTTAATGTCAACCCAATGTCAGTTCTGGGCCCCCCCCCTACCCTGGGCCCGGGACAACAGACCCGTTTGTCCCCCCCTATCGGCGGGCCTGAGTCTATGTACACTATTCTCCATTTTATAGTTGTATATGTACACTATTCTCCATTTTATAGTTGTATATGTACACTATTCTCCATTGTATAGTTGTATATGTACACTATTCTCCATTTTATAGTTGTATATGTACACTATTCTTTATATTAGTTGTATTTCTACTAGTCTCCAAGTTTCATGAAATACATATTGTGAAATAAAGAGTTTTTATTTCTGAAACAAGATAAACGTGCTTGTTTTGACGACTATCTTTGAATGATCTTAATTGTAAATACATTTTCCATAGGATCTATCATGAAGTTGTGACAATGAAATATGAATATTAAAAGAACTCTGTGTTTAAAGAGAATGTTTATATAAATTAACAGATTTTAGATTTTTTTTTTACAAAACCCTCTGATGAAACAGATAGGCAACTCAGGCAAAATCAAAGGTGTGGATAGGTAAGTCTTACATTTCCTCAGTTTGAATTGGCCCATAGTGTGTAAAAAAGATTCAACATACAATAGTACAGCATCTGCAATAAGACTGTTTAATCAACAAAACTTTAAAACTCAACAACAAGAAATCCATTTGTGAACAATATGTTGAGCAAAGACATTCCAGTTGCAGCTCCTTCCCAAACTATTGTACATTGAATCACATTTATTTTCTTATTTTTTTTACTGTGTCAAGAGAGTCACCTGTATTGAGCCTGAAATAGCTCTTGTACGAAGGAACCAGCTGCTGGTAATGAGGATCCTTCAGGGACATTTTCTTCCTCCAATGGAGGCTACAGAGACATCGAGTCAACAGACGACACAGTTGACACAATGTATAGACGTTAGTCAAGACATGAAACCTTAACAGGCAAAATGAACACCTAAAGAGAGCAGCAGGAGAGCAAACAATACAGCAAAAACAATCAGGTAATTGACAGCTATGGGACATATAACAAAGATAAAGCATCAGATCAGACGACACAGTTGGAGAAGATACAATGCTGTCAGTTTAATAACCAATACAGTCAGACGGAAAATACGGTTACAGTCGGAAACAATGCTACCAGACATGGCTGAAGGGCAGGGAAGAGAACTGTTTGTAGGATTCAACATAATGATCATAATTTACTAAAAGTACGGGTACACTGTGAATTGGCAACAATCAAGCCCATAAAGAGATCGTATTTGAAAACAACCATAATTTCATATCTTGATACACAATCACATCATGTCTCAGTTTCTTCTTGTGGTAACACTTGGGAACAGACTTTCTAAATAAGAATTTTCTGACCAAACAAATATAATAATTAAAGGCTTTATCTAACATTGTTCAACGGTATAACCTCCAACTAGTAATGGACTGACGTTCGACTGAAGTCTTATTGTTTACCTTTCTGGGTGGCCTGCTGCTAGGCAGGATGATGTTGTTGAGGTCCTCGTGAACTCTGTCCAGGAGCCACAGAAGGAACTCCTGGGCATCATGCTGGGCGTTGCCCCGAAACTGCAGTGCACTCTTCGACACAACGTTCTGTGTCAAAGAAAGGTATGAAGAGGAATGATATTGGTCAAATGTTAATGTCGGACATAAAACTAATCACTTAAAGATGCACTGCGGGAGAAACTGGTGATAAAAATGTTGATGTTGAGCCAAAACGGGTCACAAAAAATGTTGTAATATATACTACGTGCCCCATGTCTATAAAACCACTCACTTTCAAACTTGGAATTTCATGTCTAACAGAGGTTTGACAGTGATTCTACTTATTAATTCTGAACATACTGTATAAACAACATATTACACATCCAGTTCAAAATGGGAGGCCTATCAGAGCTGTTATCGGGGCTAGTGAAGAAGAGTGGACAGAACCAATGACAGGAGGGCAGAGCCAGGTAAGAGCTAGAGAGATCCTGCTTGTCTTTAACAAGTTCATAACATATTCTACTTTTGAGAACAGAAAACTGTATTGTGTTGAGATCAGATGTTTCTTCGATGAGATAATCGTCAGAAAGTCAGCAGAATTGTCAGTCATCTCACTCCATAGATTTCCACTGACCGGCCACTGAGCTTTCTTTCCTCGTAGGGGTGAAAATGATGACCTGACGCTTCCCAATAGTAGGCAATGGTAATTGTCATATGTTGACACAGAACGTAATCGCAAGTCATTAGGGACGAATAGCACTGGGATATGTTGATAGCAAACATAATTCCACTGATTTATGTTCATACTGAATGTAATCACGGTTTACAAATTAGTTGTATATGAACATAATTCCTGCAATGCTGGGTTGGGAGAAACCCTGAAAATACATAAAATATCAGGCTTTAGCTAGATGAGTGACAGATATATGGACCACTCAGGGTATAGCGACAGAACCATCCTTCCAGGCCAGCTACAGTATTCACATCTGGTCACTGGCTATAAAACGTCACAAAGTCAACAATGCCATAAGAAAAATTAGCACTTTTTCTTCCAGTAAATCCCATAGGGATTCTCTTCTCATTTTCAAACCATTAGCACTGGAGACCCAGCATTTCATGTAAAGCATGATGCAATGAAAGAGCAAGCACTCCACAAGAAGCCTTCGCGTGTGCATACAAAAGGAGAAATGTAAAGTAGGTCTAGTTTCTTTATTTATTTTTATCTAACATAAAAAACATGCAGAATAGATGCAGTGTAAAATCTTGGTTAGCATGTGGAAAGGGCAAGTGCAGTACAAAATGTATTTCTCATTTTTTCCCCTGTGATGATATTGGTGATATTTCCACAATATAAGGTCAATTTGAAAAGGTGAAAATGAGAGTAAAGACCTGTAAGAGATGTTTAAACAATAAAACTGTCAGGAATGTCTGCATGTTTGGGTGGAATTGTCCTTTTGTCCAACTGCATGATGTTTCATAAGGCCAGTTTGATTATAATAGACCAATAACTGGGTAAAGGGTGGGTTCAGAACCAACCTACAGTATCAAATAATCAGGTATGTAGATATCTTCTAATTTGTTTGCTAATGGCCGTACGACCAGAATGAGCATTTCCAGGGCCAAAACAGCTGGTTCAGGGAAATACATTATTTTGGCAACCGTAACTTTCAGGAATTACATTAATGTAAACAACTACTGTAACTTGTCAGCCGTGGTTACGTTCAGCATCAACATAAATCGGTCAAATTCCATTCGCTACCAACATATCCCCAGCACTATTGGTCCTTAATGGCTTGCCATTAAGGACCAATACATAATGAAAAATGAAAAATGCCTCGTTACGAATAACATATTATATGGTTAAAGGTTAAGGTTTACTTAGGCATTCCAGTACTGAGGTTAGGGTTGGGATGAAGGTTAAGGGTAAGGTTACAAAAACAGAAAATGGCTGTCTAAACACCACAATTCCCACCTAAAAAATGTCTTGCCTCTCGTCGGTATTAAACTCACAATCATCGGACTGAAGAACAGTTGCAGAAACACCACTCTATTCAACTATTAAAACGTTCATAACTACCCCCTAGCGGCCTGTTTCCGATGGTAGGGACATTGCACTCATCGTATGTTGGCACTGAAAGTAATGGTTTAGTCATTAAGGACCAATAGCACTAGGAAATGTTGATATTGAACGTAATAGCACTGCTGAAATATTCACAATGAATGTAATCGCGGTTTAATCGTTAGTTACATATTTGCATAATTCCTGCAATGATAGGTTATATTTTGGAGCATGATAAACAATGTAAACACTACACAGTTTTTTAAAGACACAATTACTATTCTAAATTTGAAATGAAAATACTTCATCGGGATTTTAATTCATAATTTCCCTTTGGGATTTAAGTACACAACAGTACAATGTGACCAGGCAAACTACCAATCATATGTAATTATACAATTCAATTTGCATAATGAGCCTAACAATAATTAGTAAGTTAAAGTTCTACTTATACATTATATATCACTCAATCCAGTAAGCGCTGTCAAGAAAATACATTGAGTTTTCCACTTGTGAATCTATCTAATGTCTTGTTAATGAGTCGTAAGTGCTCTCAAGTTTGGTTCTCAAGGATGTGGCCCCAGACAGAAGCTATATCCTGTCTGCCCAGCCACATGTTCAATTAAACACGGCCATGATATGAAAAGGGCGTTTGCACCTTCTAATAACAATGGTGAGAACTCAAGTTAGCACCAATAAAATATTCCTTTAAGCTGTGACAAACATGAAGAAATAAGGTGTACATTGAGCCTACGCCTGATACACTCTTTTAGTACTCTATTCAAAAACTAGCTGAGATATTATAACATGGCTGACCATCACCTTGGGCACTTCCAGTACACTGTACAAGAAAACTGAAGAAAATAATTCATAATGCAAAACAAACATGACACCTAAATGGTCGGGTTCTCTACGTTTCACATGATATATATGACATATGGTTTTCTTGAACATTCTGAACACACTTTTGGAAACACATTAATGAAGTAAACCATGAAGTGACCTGCCGTGCAAAACTAAGCCAATCCAATCAGAACATAACAGAAGCACAATTAACCAATCAATTAATTACTGAAGATAGTAAGTAGTAAGTAATAGTAAGTGATGATTTACGATTTACGAAGAATGTAGGTGAATCAATACAATACATATAAACACACTTGCTCTTTATAAAGTGCATATTTTAAAAGAGCTCAACGTCTCTAGTGAAGGAGTCTCAATTTCACAGATATGACCATGGCCCCACACTCCAGAGTGAGTAATCTATATCGAATGAGACAGTTTGTTCCCTTGCTGACAACCGAGAGAGAAAAATGGACGGAAATAGAAACAGTGTCAGGAATAAGCACTGTACTGCTGGATGGGTCTGTTCAATTCAATTCCCCTAGAATATTTACTTTGAACCGGTAAAGCGCGACATTGTAGGCACAAGTCTGGAATAGACAAAGAACATCCTTGGTGCAAAGAACTGCAAATTCACAGAGAAATCTTTAGTGAGTGACTTTGACAGGCACTCTGGTGGTGGCGATGGGAGAGTAACCTCGGGACATTAAAGGTATCTACCTGAATGTCACCTATCGGATAGGATGAACTGCATAAAAGTACAATGAAAAAAATGGAAAAGATTGACTTCAATCGGGACATGATTTATTCATTCTATTTCTATGCATTTCATCTTTGTGATTATTCAGGTAAATAAACATAAACTGTTTCAAGAGCTTTCCAAGTAGAAACAACAGTATAAAGCTGACCAGGCAACTGTTGGGACACAAGCTGATAGGTTCAGCTGCTGCTACACCTTTCAATGTCCATCAAAACCACTACAGGAATACAACATATTTGCTCTCCGACAGAAAGCTCTGGACCTCTTGATTAGATTTGTTTCTGATATCTTGCTACCAGCCCTGCATAAGAACATTTGATGTTTTAAAGATATATATACAGTACTGTGCAAAAGTCTTAGGCATTTGACATTCAAACTAAAGCCTTCTATTTGGTTAGTGTTTATTTGTAAACAAAAAAAAAGAAAAGAAATACATATATTTTATATATTTATATGTTTTTTAATATTTTTTGTCACTTTACTGTATACTATTTAAAGCAATGGTAATTTGCAACATTTACACAGTGCCAGTAGTTAGGTTTACTTTCTCAACAGTTGTCAGTCACTACACTAGCCTAAAACAGACGTCTTCGCTATTTGAGATGTCAGTTGACATTTGAACTCAAACTAACATTGAAAAAACATTTTAAGCATTTAAACCAATCAATGTAAATAGCAAAGAAGCATAAAGACTAAGTCTCACTTAAGAAGATAGAAATGATCTTGTCCAAAATAAGATTTATTTTGGACAAAATAATTTCTATCTTGTTCCACTTTCCAGGTGGTTTATTATGTGCAGTCTATGGCTGCCACTTCTGTGCATTGTTGAATACAATTAAAGTATTAGTTCTGGTATTAAAGAAAACTAAGAAAATACTTGTAAAACTGCTAAAGCACACTTTGTCTTTGCTATGAATACCAACAAGCCCTGACCACACAGTTTCAATAGACCACCTGCAAGGAAAACTGATGACGGACGAGTGACTGTCACGTGACATGCGTCTAATTCACCTTTGTTTCTAGACTCAAAAATCACGGAAGTTGTGCAATGTGGATACTGCACATCTCAGTGTTGCAATTTTGATCATAATTTAATTAATCGTGTAGCTCTACCGAAGCGCATTCTACAGAAGTTAACGTAAGATAATGTAATACAAATGCATAGATTAGGAAAAAAGCTTCAAAATACTATCAGAAAATTATAATGAATAATATAGTGTGTGGTTATCTCAGTGAGCACAGTTGGATTAATAATCAGCAAGTGGAAGCTGCATCACACCACCCAGGCACTGAGAAGAAAAGGCTATCCCCCATTAAAAAGGAAACTTGTGAGTGAAGCCACAGAGAGTCCAACAATCACTTTGAAGGAGCAACAGTGTTTAGTGGCCCAAGCGGAGTAACGGTGCACTGGTCAACCAGATCAACAGCTCCACATCACACTGGCCTGTTTTGTAGGAGTCAAGAAAGAAGCTATTACTTAAAATGTACAATTTGAAAACATGTGAGGAACCTAGCTGTGATGTGCTGTTCTTGAGATCAGCTGAGACCAAGATAGAGCTTTTTGATCAAACCTAAAATCACTATGTGCGGCAGTGGTGGCAGCATCATTCTGTGGGCATGCTTCTCAACAGCAGGAACTGAGAATTGTGTTAAAATTGAAGGAAGAAAGGAAGGGAAAAAATACCAGGAAATACTGCAAGAGAACCTGCTTCATTCCGCAAAAAACAGAACCTTGTGTGAAAATTTGTGTGCAAAAGGTGGCTCCACCAAACTTTAATGTGTAGGGGTTAAATATTTATGCAAGCAACATATTTCAGTTTCTGTTTTTGGTAACACTTTATTTTGAGAGAACGTGTGCCTGTAAATGCTCTATCTGTAACATTTTAACTAACTATCTACTGATGCACCCCTTATTTTAATGTGCTCAATATCCGGCCAACAGCTAGTAAGAAAGTGGGAGGTGGGAAGTTACCAAGTGGATGCATTCCTGTACATATTGGTTAATAACCAAAAATGTAAACCACAAATAATTAAAAAAACTACATTGTGCACTTAATGTTGTTATACGGGTACAGTAATAACCCTTAAAGGGGATGTCAGAGGTCAGCATGTTAGGGAGGAATTCAGAATAGTTTATAACTAGTCATTACCATGGATTGTGCAAGTAAATTTTTAAATTGTATGTGATGAATTACTGCTTCCCATTTAATCACAAATGCCACAAAATCTACATCATGACAAAATGTTCTCTAATTTTCACTTTGTGACTGCTGAAGTAAAAAGGGCTTCACAAAACACATTTTACTGATGGATTGATTGAGTAACAAACATGTTCAGGCCAATCTCTGTTAAACTGTCTTAGTCTGTCTTTTAAAAACAAATCCAAAAAGTAACTGAGCCAATGGGGGCAGCATACATTCACCCTTATCCAGATCGACAAACCTTAGTGAATGTATACATTCACTACAAATCATGAGCCATTTGGACGTTGACAGCCAGATTGCAAATATAACTATGACAACAGGTTTAACCCCTTTACTCTTACAATAAATACCATGAGACCACTGAGTCAGGACATCTGTTTAACATCCCATCCAAAAGATGACACTACAAAAGGCAAAATCCCCTTCACTGACCTGAGGCATTGGGATTTGCTATTAAGACCAGAAAGCAGAGTGCCCCCTAGCGGCCTTCCAAATCCACATCTAGTTTCCCATAGGGACTGACCATGACTGACCCTGTTAAGCTTTAAAGGCAAGCCAGCAATAGGAAGCAGGGTGCTATGCCACTGAATCCATTCATCATCTGCCACAGCTACTTGGAGGTTGTTGCTAACTGATTTTATTAATCAAGGGAATGGCAGAGTAGGCGAGAATTACAATTGACACATTACATAATTCCATTAGTATGAACCAAAGCATAGACTTTCATATGATTGGTTTTCCATTAATGGAATTGTTATAGGCCTACAGATCTGTGATAGTTCGACATGCAACTATCACTCATCATGTGCTAACAATGAATGATGCTTCGGTGGATTTTTCCTGTTTTATTCATCTCTTGTGGGTCTCGTGGACAAGTGAATCTCGCGGACATGTGGATCTCGTGGACATGTGGATCTCGCGGACATGTATCTACTTGACTCCTGACATACTGAATGCTACGGCTCAAGAGTGCCCTGAAATGTGTTCTGAACTAGAGCATTCCAATATCCGGTGGAATTAAATATCTCCTGGACTCCACAATACTCAGGGCCTATGCACTAATCCAGGATTGTCCAACCGTTGTACTGGACAGAGTGGGCATGTTTTTTTTCCTTCAGCCCTGCTCTACCTAACCCACACAACCTACACACATCAGCTGCGCATTGGGTTTCTGCTAATGAGTCACCTCGAATAAATCAATAGTAGGCATAGTCTGGATGACACGTAATCCCCAAAGACAAACATGCAGTCTTAAAAGACTAATAGGTTAAACTGGCACGATTTTCTATAACAAAGTAACAATGAACTCGTAAAATATGAATTGCATGTTGGCCGTTACATTATTAGGTTAGCAGGTGCATATTAGTTGAACGAATGAATTTCGAATACCAAAGCTTTTTCCACCATGCGCCCTTTGCAGAGATTATAATCCATCGGATTGTGTTCTTAATCCTATTTTTATCAAACAATAGACAGCGAGCAAAACTATGCAAACGATTCTGTTACCAGTGTTTGCATCCACGTACCTTGAATTCTCGACTGTGTTGTGGGGTGTACTCAAACGTCCACAAAGCGCGGACAAGACCAGAAAGCTGCTCCGTGACTTCACCCGACTCCTGTTGGTGTCCCTTTCTTTGGATACAGACACCATTTGTTGACTTCGGTTTATAGGATTCACTCGATTTTTCATTGGTGCTGTGACTGCTGTCCTCTCCACGGTATTGTTCCAATGCTAAATATTCAGCAAAAAGTTCCGTGTTGCTAAGACATTGCAAAATAGCGTTCATGAAGCAGGTGTTGCCATGGTTCTTTAGTCCGGCAACTCCCGGTACTTTGTCCCCAAATAGGAACCCGCCACATTCACTGTCGTCGGAGGGGACAGACCCGCCGGTGTTAGCCGGGATGAAACTTGCATCGTCCTTCTCTTCAACGTCTTGCTCCTCGTTACCGAAATGGGACAGAGTTGACAGTGTCCTGAGAACTCTGTTCATAAAGCTTCCCACAGAGCGCACTGAGCCCCTTCGGAAGAGCTTTTTACTGAAGGATTTCTTCTCTTTAGTGGCAGCTTTCGACATGGTTACAGCTTCTTAATAATGTAATGTAATTTTAGAGAGAACGAGCACCTATGGACAATAACTGGATTACTCTTTAATTTCCAATTACAAAAAATAACCACAGTGATTGCTGATGTTCCCAGCTGATGATCGTTGGCTATAAAACATCGTTATGGTTTTTCGAGGAATAAGTGGAGCATTTGTGCCGTAACATTAGTACCCTATAGCATAAAACAAAATACCCATGATGTCTATCGTCTCATTTTAAACAATGCGTCGGTTTGCATACATTTCATCCATGGTTTTGGTAGACGCTGTCACGTCAATAAACCAAGGCACCCTAAAGGTTCTCCACGCACGAGATCATTTTCATAATTTCTTAGGCTATTATATCTTATATATCCTGGACAATTCTGTGTCACTTCATGCAGGTGTAACAGGACGAACAAAATAATGCGCGTTCCGTAAAGCATCAGCGGGTCACGTTACTCAAACATCAACAGCAATAAATCAACCCATACATTGGGACCACCGTGTACAGAGCGGTGTTCCTCATGTTTTATTTAAGGAAACGCAGCTCCACCCATACAATCATATTCCCGCATCTTCAGAGAAAATGTATTTCCACGATATTGCCAAAACTATTGTATTGCTGATGTTTATAGACCGGTGGATGGCCTCACTAAATCGCCCAAACCGTGGACGCGTTTACAGAAGCGCTCTCAAACTGAGAATCCCCCAAAAATGACCGAAGGGAAGCATAGTCCACCGCTCCCTCCATATTACAACTATCCATCGTATATGCGCCGTAATATGAACATGTTTCGTTACCTCCGTTGCTACGTTTTAGGTAGTGTCTCATTCTGTATTGGCTTATTTTCCTACTAATGTTGATTCATCGCAAGGCCGCTTCTCCTGTCTTCATCATCTGGACTCACCAATACTGCAGGCAGGCAGGGCGGTAACGGCTGACGTCACGACGAAACACTGTTCCATGTTGGAGGAGAGGAGAGCAGGTAGCGGCATGTGATGCTGGGATGGCGAATTCAGATCACTTTGTTGACTGGAGTCTGTCTCAGTATACTGTCCTGCTTTAGGTCAAAATACTTAACCACAATTCTTAAAGTGATTTAAAAAAAACTAAGCCTGTGAGGTAAATAAAGCACCAATTAGGATTTTTACCCTGGTATCCAAAAAATGCATATAGTCACTACAACAGCCTATCCTAGAACCGTTGTAGTATATTGTAAAATGGGGTGAGAAAGTTTGTAGATAAACAAAAATAGAGAAGTCAACATTAAAGATTTAATGCCGTCCCCCACCTATGACGCAGGAACCCCCTTAGGCCAATTGAAATATTACATCTGACTTCTATTTTGGTTAATTAGTATAGCGCCCCACTTGGGCCAATCAGTGTACTTCTAAATGCAGGGTATCTTTGTCAAGATAAAGCGTTCAGCCAAATTGGGCGTGTTGTTTACGGTATTGCTTAGGTTCGCTAGGCCATGTGTGCCAAATCAAACAGATTTGTCTATCAATCTTGACAGTGTTTTCAAAATGTCTACCAATTTCTTTCAGACAACAACTCTTTGTAGTCTGATAAATGTGTACTCCTCCATGCGCGATGGTGTCGCAGAGTAGCCTACTTCATAGGTGTCCTAGAAGTCTGATAAGAACCAGAACATCATCTAAATACTCGAATCTCCCAAGCCTGCCAAGAGTTTATTTGATGAGGCAAAGCCATGAACATGAATTGGATTTCAAAAAATGGTGTGCATTGAAAAGTTGCTAAAAACAAAATATGTGGTACACTAAATTTGCATTTATGTGCTGCCCTATTCAGTTTAAACCACAGGTGAGTTTATCATTACAGAATGTTTAACATTTATTTCTACATTTTGATGTGTGCTAAAAGCTATTTTCAGTGGTGTAGTGGAGTGTATACGTGCATAGACATCATTTACGCACTCTTTGTAATTTTTATCAAGCATGAACCCAACTTTTGTTGAAAAAAGTATTGAAAGGGAGCATCAACTTACATGTTATCAGCATCTACCTCCCTTTTTTAACACAAAATTGATGGTAATTGTCTTTCTTGAAGATCCAATTGCAGACAAATGTCTTCATTCTGACTAGGTTTTTGGATATATTCTTGAAGACCACTGGAGGGATGTGATGTTGTTGAGCCGGACAAGGGCCCCAGGACCAGTGGAAGCAAAACTGGTCCTAGGCCTTTGTTAAGGTCAATGGCATCAAGAAATTTGCTCAGTAACAAAGATATGTTAGCCAAAAATGTGGTTTCCTGTCAGGAGGCTGACACCTGTCTGCCAGGGAGGCTGACACCTGTCTGCCAGGGAGGCTGACACCTGTCTGTCAGGGAGGCTGACACCTGTCTGTCAGGAGGCTGACACCTGTCTATCAGGAGGCTGAAACCTGTCTGCAAGTTGCTCTTCCAGAAAGACAATAAGCACAAGCAACAAAAATATTTTGGTATCTTCATACAGTAAACATTTAGTTTGCAGTTGAACAAAACTCCAAATCAATAATTTACTACATTGTAGCTTATTCCACATAGAAATCCTAACATGGCTGGGACAATATTATTATTGCTACCTTTTAAAACAAAGGTGAATTTTACCTTTTAGGTAGAAATAATAAAATTTCAAACAGGTCATTCTCCTTTAATTTAGAAGTTAATTGCAGGCACTAGCAATATGAAAATCACTCCATCAACCAGTCTGAATACAGAAAAAGACCTGTTTTGTGTCACTGCCATAAGAATGGAGAACATAAAGAAAAACAGAAAATTCAGAAACAAGATTTTAACCTTACTGTTCCTGTTTCCATAGTATGTAATGTTATCAAAAGGTTTAAGTGCCACATCACTGTAACCAACCTCCATGGATGTAACCACAAGAAAAAACTGAATGCAAGCTCGCAGGATTGTTGGATTAGTGGGAAAAGTCTTGGTGCAGTCAGAACAACTTGGAGCTCAACGCCCTAAAGACTGTGGAGATGATAGTGGACTTCAGCAGAAGAAAACACAGCGGAGGATGAACTTCCTGCGACAGCTGAAGAAGTTCAACCTGCCAACAACTACGATGGTGCATTTCTACACTGAGTCCATCCTGACCTCCTCCATCACCATCTGGTATGCTTCAGCCACTGCCAAAGACAAGGGCAGGCTGCAACGCATCATCCGCTCTGCAGGGAGGGTAATTGGCTGTAATCTGCTGTCTCTACAAGACATACACACCTCCAGGACGCGGAGGCGAGCGGCAATGATTGGGGCTGATCCGTCTCACTCCAGAAATGGACTATTCAGTGCTCTCCCCTCTGGCAGAGGTCTATCAGGACCAAAGCGTCCTGCCACAAGAACAGTTTCTTTCCTACAACAGTAAGCCTCATGAACATGCCCCTGGAACCAAATTGACTATAGCCTGCTCCCTACATACACACACAACCCTCAACTGGACAAATCTATTAACCCTCTCCACATACACACACAACCCTCAACTGGACAAATCTATTAACCCTCTCCACATACACACACAACCCTCAACTGGACAAATCTATTAACCCTCTCCACATACACACACAACCCTCAACTGGACAAATCTATTAACCCTCTCCACATACACACACAAC
>JACXGI010006372.1:22840-42311 GCA_016801175.1 Esox masquinongy | reverse complement strand
TAGTTCCGTTAATTATGTCCAAATAGAGTCCTGGTGTAGAAAAGTTGGGTAAAAAGGTCAACAGATAAAAATATTGCGTTGGTAAACTCTTAAAGTAGAATTTAACCAATTAGTTTACAAAGAGTAAATTCGAAAAAGTTTGGCAGGTAGCCAGGTAGGTAACAGCAAGCAGCGTGCAGCACGTCAACAATCCCACAATGCAACAGCGTCGTTAGTGTCACTCTGGTGTCTGTAACTGAGGTCTCTCCTCCCACTGTAATACAACACAGGACTCAGTTCAACACACTGACTCATCCAATACATATTCATACAATACACTCATCATACATTTGCTGTCCCCTTAAAATAACACAACACACAGCCATTAATATCTAAACCGCTGGCAACAAAATTGAGTACACCCCTAAGTGAAAATGTCCAAATTGGGCCCAATTATCGATTTTCCCTCCCCGGTGTCATGTGACTCGTTAGTGTTACAAGGTCTCAGGTGTGAATGGGGAACAGGTGTGTTCAATTTGGTGATCATTGATCAGTGATCATTCGAATATCACTCAACAACCGTAGGATGACATCAAGTGACCTACAAAAAGAATGGCAAACAGCAACTGGGGTGAAGTGCACGGCGAGGAAGGTTTGAAACAGGCTCCTAGTGGCAGGGCTGAAGTCGTGCAAAGCTAGAAAAAAGCCCTTCATCAATGAGAAGCAAAGAAGAGCCAGCCTGAAGTTTGCAAAAGACCGTAAGGATTGGACCGTAGAGGAATGGAGCAAGGTCATCTTCTCTGACGAGTCAAATTTGGTTAGACGGAGACCTAGAGAGGCCTACAAGCCACAGTGTCTCACACCCACTGTGAAATTTGGTGGAGGATCGGTGATGATCTGGGGATGCTTCAGCAAGGCTCGAATCGGGCAGATTTGTCTTTGTGAAGGACGCATGAATCAAGCCAAGTACAAGGTTATCCTGGAAGAACACCTACTTCCTTCTGCTCTGACAATGTTCCCCAACTCTGAGAATTGGTTTTTCCAGCAGGACAATGCTCCATGCCACACAGCCAGGTCAATCAAGGTGTGGATGGAGGACCACCAGATCAAGACCCTGTCATGACCAGCCCAATCTCCAGACCTGAACCCCATTGAAAACCTCTGGAATTTGATCAAGAGGAAGATGGATGGTCACAAGCCATCAAACAAAGCCAAGCTACTTGATTTTTTGTGCCAGGAGTGGCATAAAGTCGCCCAACAGCAATGTGACAGACTGGTGGAGAGCATGCCAAAACGCATGAAAGCTGTGATTAAAAATCTGGGTTATTCCACCAAATAATGATTTCTGAACTCTTCCTAAGTAAAAACATGAGTATTTTGTTGTTGAAAAATGAATATGAATTTGTCTTCTTTGCATTACTTGAGGTCTGAAAACAATGCATATTTTTTTTGGTTATTTTGACCAGATGTTATTTTTTACAAATATATACTCTAAATGACAATATTTTTATTTGGAATTTGGGAGTAATGTTGTCAGTAGTTTATAAAATAAAAGAAAACTGTTAATTTTACTCAAACACATACCTATGAATAGTAAAACCAGACTAACTGATAATTTTGCAGTGTATATATATACACATCGCTGGAAAAAATTAAGAGACCACTGCACCTTTTTCTTTCCTTTGCAGAAAAGTTGAAAAGGAAAGTTTTGAGTGAAGAACAGAAGCGTGTCAGGCTTTTAAGGAAACGAGGAGCAGGAGACGAGGAGCTTAGTTGAAAAGTCTTTCCGTTTAATAAAAAGAAGCACCGACGTATGCTCACGAAAGTGAGACAATAACACAAAAAGACTAGGGGAGCAGAGGGAACATATATACTGGGGGGAATGATTGTAAATGAGGACCAGGTGCGCTAATCAAGACAACAGGTGAGATGAATAGATGAGATGGGCGGTGGTGTCAGAAGGCCGGTGACGTCGACCGCTGGAGCCTACCTGCTGCAGGGGGAGGAGAGGCAGCAGAGGTCGCAGTCGTCACAAAGCGTTCAATTTGCAGTGGTCTCTTAATTTTAACCCTTCTGTCCCTCACTCAAAACCTTCCTTTTCAACTTTTTTGGAAAGGGAAAAAAAAGGTGCAGTGGTCTCTTAATTTTTTCCGGAGCTGTATATACACACTACTGTTCAAAAGTTAGGGGTCACTTAGAATTGTCCTTATTTTCAAAATACATTGGCCAGAAACAAAGAACTTTCTTCTGAATCTCATAATTCTATTCTTGTTCTGAGAATTGAAGGCTATCCAATGCAAGAAATTGCCAAGAAACTGAAGATCTTGTACAATGCTGTATACTATCCCTTCACAGAAAAGGGCAAACTGGCTCTAACCAGAATAGAAAGAGGAGTGGGAGGCCCCAGGGCACAACTGAGCAAGAGGTCAAATACATTAGTGTCAAGTTTGAGAAACAGATTCCTCACAGTTCCTCAACTGGCAGCTTCATTAAATAGCCTAATACCCGCAAAACACCAATCTCAAAGTCAACAGTGAAGAGGTGACTCCAGGATGCATGGCCTTCAAGGCAGAGTTGCAAAGAAAAACCTATATTTAAGACTGGCCAATAAAAAGAAACAATAAAGATGGGCAAAAGATCACAGACACCGGTTTGAGGTGTTCGGATCACAAAGAAGAACATTAATGAAATGCAGACTAAATGAAAAGATTCTGGAGCAGTGCTTGACACCATCTGTCAAGCATGGTGGAGGCAATGTGATGGTCTGGCGTGCTTTGGTGGCAGTAAAGTGGGAGATTTGAAAAGGGTAAAAGGAATCTTGAAGAAGGAAGCTATCACTCCATTTTGCAATGCCATGCCATGCCATACCCTGTGGATGGCACTTGGAGACAATTTACTCCTACAACAGGACAATGACCAAAAGTACAGCTCCAAACTATGCAAGAACTGTTTATGGAAGAAGCAGTCAGCTGGTATTCTGTCTATAATGGCGTTGCCAGTCACCAGTCACCTGTTGAGCTGTTGTGGGAGCAGATGACCTGACAGTATGTAAGAAATGCCCATCAAGCCAATCCAACTTGTAGGAGGTGCTTCGGGAAGCTTGGGGTAAAATGGGATGAGATTACCTCAACACCCTTACTATCAACACCCTTACTATCTACCCCGGGAGTTTACATCAGTCATTTTAACAGCTGTGTACACCCACACCAAGCCAACGCTGGGGCTGCGTTCGACAAACTTTTTCGAGTTATCGATAGCCTTGAATGTGTACACCCGGAAGCTGCCTTTATTGTTGCGGGCGATTTTAATGGTGCCAATCCGAGGAAAGTCCTAGTATATTATTATATTGATACATTTATGGCGTAAAATGAATTCATTGTCAGCTTTATTAAGTTTAAATAGCATTTTTCCTAACTGAGGCCTCAAAACGCATCCTTTTGGCACATCTCCTTTTGAACCATATGTAGCCGTTTGATACATTAATTCACGCCCAGTGATGTGCTTTTAGCTCATATTGTGCTTTTAACTTATATTGTCATGAGTATCTGGCAGTTTTCAGAAATAAAATCGGTGATTGGATGGCAAATATATGTGAGACAGGAACCACAATTGTTCCCAAATGTGAAGCTCTGGCTGGAAAGTGTTAATTAGTGTTAAATTTACAGTAGGTCTAATGTTTCACAGTGAAAAAACATTGAAATTTGATGTCTGAAAAACAAAAACAGGTACCCCTACAGATTTTTTTATTATTCTGATTTCCTTTTTGCAGTTCAACAGATCTAGACACAATGCCCATTTAATGAGGATTTCTCTGCTGTTTACTATGCAATTACTATTTCTGGTACTTTTTGTGTATGCTATAATCTCCCGCTAGTGAAAGCTAATGTAGCCTGAATAATGCTAGGCCAGTTGAAGCTGTGTAAAAGGAGTAGCGTCACATATGTGCGTTTGCCACAGTATTGTCGATGTCATTCGGACATATTGCAATTTAATATTTTCCTATAGACAAAAACTATGCTACAAACGCTTTAGTATGGCTTCAGAATGTACTAATTAGAAGGTTGGCCAGTAACATTAGCATGGTAGTATTGCTACGAGTATAATGTTAGGTCACTTAGCCTGGCAGCTAAGCTAGCTAGCTAGCCTACCATTTTGGAAAAATAACTTACACTGTGGGGACCTTTGGAAATATTTGAAACTCAGTCTAGAATGGGTAAAGCTATGGTTTTTAAATGTCAAAGGGGTGAATGTTAATTTTACGTTTGTTTGAACTAATAACTTCTAAATAGGCAGCTCCCATGATTTTACATGTACTTTACGTATGAGCGTGCGAAATGCATTGTAGCATAGGAGTCTCTCCGCCATTTTAGATTATTTTCAGTTTCAAGCAACGCTGTCTTAACTGGCCAGTCGCTATGTATCGGCTCGATCCTGTATTCAAAATTATAGCACTTGACAGACTGTTATATGTTTTTCATGAAGTAAATAAACAAAATGTATAATAAAATGAAAGGAATAAATTAAAATAATACATATATTAAAAGTTATTTGAAAATAATAATAATCATGTGGTTTTATAAGAAGAATTATTCCATCAAATGAAATATTAGTAGATTAATAATAAACTAAGCTTTGGAAACTAGTTAACTTTTTTTGCAGCTATACTTCTTGTGATGGCATACCACAGAAACTGGCAGAAACGTCATCCTGAAGTGCTAGATCTTGCAGCTGATGATTCAAATAGCAGTGATGCAGATGTGTTGCTTAGGGCTCAGTCCAGTGAGTATGAAACTGTGTCTTTGTCACCTTCAGCTGATGCCAACATCTTGTATTACGACTCTGATGTATTAGTGCTGTCTTCTGACACTGACTCTGAGGTTGCTGACAATCTGTCTGAGGATTCTGCAGAGGAAATTGCTCCTGATTTGCAAAGAAGTTGCATCTTGGGCAGCTACCAACAAATGCAAGCGGTCTGCACTAAATGAACTGCTAGACATTCCAAGGCGCCAAGGACATCGCCTCCCCAAGGATGCCAGAACACTGCTGAAGACCCCCAAAAGAGTGGCAACAGTTGAAATGGGTGGTGGACAATTTGTTTACTTTGGTATTACATCTGGCATTTTGAAAGTTTTAGCCCAGTGTCCTGATTTCCATGAAGATCGCATAGACATGTGCACCAACATTGATGGTATTCCACTGTTTAAATCATCAAATATGCAGATGTGGCCAATCCTGTGCAATTTCCATGCTTTTGCACCCTTTATTGTGGCACTCTATTGTGGAAAAGCAAAACCCAGCCCAGTTCAAGATTACCTGTCCGATTTTCTTCAGGAGTTGCAGCAACTTAAGCAAGACGGCATAGTCCATGGAGAAAAAACACTTCAAGTGACAGTAACAGCCTTCATTTGTGATGCACCAGCCCGATCATTCCTGAAGTGTATAAAGAATCACAATAGCTACTTCACTTGTGAGCGCTGCACACTTAGAGGCACATATGTGGGACGAGTTGTTCTCGGTGCTACAGCACCTGGTGTTGTTGCAAGGTCTGAAGCAGAATTCAGTAGACTTGCCTACAAAGACCACCAAATTGAGAAATCCCCACTGACCCTAGCTGGGATTCCATGCATTCGACCATTTGCATTGGACTACATGCACTTGGTGTGTTTGGGTGTAGTTAGGAGAATGCTTCACTACATGAAGGGAGGACCCAACACATGCAGACTGTCTTTACAGCAAAGGAGTGAAATTTTGGATAAACTCAAGGCATTGAATGGAGAACTGCCTAGTGAGTTTGCTCGGCAGCCTAGGAGTTTACTGGAATTGGACAGGTGGAAGGCTACAGAACTCAGACAGTTTCTGCTTTATACTGGACCAGTGGTTCTGAGAAGAGTGGTTTCACATGCTGTATACAATCACTTTTTCTTTCCTTGATGGTTGCAGTGTCAATACTGTTGAATTCTGATGATGCAGAGCGTGAGGAACACTTGGACTATGTCAGAGAGCTACTCATGTACTATGTGAGGAAGTGTGAGGATATATATGGAAACACCTTCACTGTGTACAATGTGCACTCACTAACTCACTTACCAGATTATGTGGAACACTTCAGATGTTCACTGAATGATGTTTCATGCTTTCCATTTGAGAACTACCTGCAGACTCTAAAGAAAATGGTCAGACAATCTCGCAATTCTATAGCCCAGGTTGCCAAACGTCTAGCAGAACTAGAACATTCTACAAAATGTAGGCCTTTTACCGAAGAGAGCTTTACTCGCATCTCCACAAGACCACAAGATTGTTGTTTCATCCTTCAGAACAAGGACTTTGTCTTTGTGAAGGAAATACGCGAAGAAGGCACCTTGGTTTGTGATGTCTTACGCCAATGCCACACAGAGAGTTTCTTCAATGATCCTTGTGATTCTAAACTGCTCAACATCGTCCGTGTTAGTGACATGAGCAGAGCTAGACATCGACTGATCAGCAAACAGCAGTTGCATCGTATAGTTGTCTGTCTGCAAGCCAACCCTGGTGAAGCTGACACAGGATATATTTTGTTCCCCATGCTGCATCATATAGAACGCAAGTAACTGAATTGTAAGTATGATACTAAAACTAATGTTCCTTAGGGCTTTTCCAGTAACTATCATTGTGAGGGTGTGGAGGTTGTATACAATTATTGTTTTGAGTGTGGAGGGGAAATGCTGCCCTTATGTAGATTGCATGCAACAAATTCAGAGAATGACTAAGTTGCCTAAAGTTAGTTGTTGCAGTTGCCTGAGTTCCAACTGCAATAAATCAATTTAAAAAATCTCTATTTTGTTCTGGTTGTTGTACAGGTCTCATGATATGGGTCAGGGCAGTTTGGACAGAGCCAAAGGGAGAAGAGGAGGGAGTCATCCCGGAGGTTTGGCTGAAGGATAACATGGTTTACTGGCCAACAGGGGCTAATGTAACCAAAGCAGCTGAAGAAATGCGACAACCAGCAAGCAGCTGGCAAAAGTTTCCACTGCTGAAAATCAAAATCAACTCAAGTAAGTTTACATGAAGATTTTTTAAGCTAAATCTGGGTTTTTTACTACTTAAATCAAGTTAGTTATTATAAGCATGCTTGTTCCATTTACTTCAGAGACGCGAGAAGAGTGAAGCATTCGACCAAACAACAACTGCAGAGCTAAGTGAGGAAGAATGCACTCCTGTCAGGAGGGTGAAGAAGAAAAAATACCCAGGGTTTATCTTAGGTATAGAATGAGTGCACATTGTGGCAGCCCCATAGCTTCTGGTGCTGGAGAATTGTTTATGTTGTGACACTATGAATTGTGGTAATACTGTTGTTTCTCCTCTTACACAGTTGAGGATGAAAGCAGCCCAGATGGTGCTGGAACCAGATGTGGTAATGTGCAGAAGCGATGTGTGGAAGCACAGTCACAACACAGTAAGCAAACTGTTAAGCATCATAACTTTTATATATATTTTTTATCTGAAAGTGCTTAATGCAGCAAATCCGTCATCTAATTGTTCCATTTTGTTGTATTTCATTCGTCAGGTCCATCCTTGCCAAAACCACCAAGGGTTCAACAAAAGAGATCTAGATCTAAGTCCCACAGTCTCCTACACATCCCTCAAACTACGCCCAAAAGATCCTACACTCAGCGCAAGAGCTCCCGCTCTCCATTCCACAGCACTCCACGCCAGAGATCCCCCTCTCTATGCCAGAGATCCCCCTCTCCACGGCAGAGATCCCCCTCTCCACGCCAGAGATCCCACACTCCACGCCAGATATCCCCCTCTCCACGCCAGAGATCCCACACTCCACGCCAGAGATCCCCGCGCCAGAGATCCCCCTCTCCACGCCAGAGATCCCACACTCCACGCCAGAGATCCCCCTCTCCACGCCAGAGATCCCACACTCTGCGCCAGAGATCCCCCTCTCCACGCCAGAGATCCCACACTCCGCGCCACAGCACTCCGGGCCAGAGATCCCGCTCTCCGCACCACAGCTCTACACACCAGCACTCCCACTCTACTCATCGGTGGTCCCACACTCCACATAGGGGAAACCAGCACCGAGAGGGCGGTGAACCATTCCCATTAGATAATGGAAATTAGTATACCTCCCAATTTTCTTACTGACAGTGGTGTTGTTGCAAATGGGACTAATATTTATTTTCATTCCGATTTGACCTTCAGAGTTCCAAAGACGGGTCCTCTATCTGCTGGCTAATATTCGGGAAAAGATGTCTCAGGTGGGCCAAAACTGTGAGCCCCCAGACTCTCAGTTCCACCTGGTGAGGATGAACAGCAGGCATGGGCTCAAGAATCTGGAAGGGCAACTGGCTGATAAAGGAAAGAAAAATCTGATGGTCAGTTTAACTATGCCAGGCCAATAGTAATACTGTTCCTATCATATTCAGTGTTTTCTGTTTTCCTGATAGGTACTTTTTTTTTTTTTTTTTTTTTTTAAATCAGATGTCTCAGTTGGTCAAGATTGGGGGTGCAGACCTTGAGGACTGTATGAAGAATATGATGAAAAGGTAAATGAAACTCCATAATACAGTTTCTCTCAGTCACTTTGATGCATTTCTCATATCAGAATTTAAAATCTCAAAACTTCACATCTAGTCACATCATAAAAGCTCTGTTGAATAGTCACATTTAAGTATTAAGTCATTGCCTGAGTCATTATATGAAGTATTGAATAAGTTGTCATATGCAGTTTGTCTTGAATCATTTTTCCATTTCTATTACACGTTTGTAGAATGAATTGCTGTTTTGTAAATCAGTATAGTCTTCTTGTATGACAATTAATTACATGATCTGCTGACAAATTGCAGTACAAACTGAACTGTAAAATCAACTGTTCATTCTGATGGCAGTGACATGTTGATTGGCACAAGTACTTGCTTTTGAGACATAAACTAAGCATTTTACAAAGCATTGTAGAGGTAATCCACTGTGGGGCAGTTTGTACTGATTGGATCGAGCAATGCACTTACTGTTGTGCAAACGTTAATGATAATTTGAAAAATGCACCAAAGTGACTGAGAAAAACTAAGACAGTCCTCTTAGTGATGAACATGGATGGCACAGGGCGAAAGAAAGCCTTTGGCAAAACACGGCTCTGCCAAGTTATAATAGGTAATTGTGTAATACTTCATCACTTTTCTAGTATGATTTGATTTGATCTAGATCAGTTCTGTCCATTCCTCTGAGATGCTCAACTTGAGTGTATCAGACAACTGCACCTTACAGATCTGGAATAAATACGTTGATTTTGTCTTGAAGTTGTACTTGGCAATTCACTTAATTGACTTGGTACTTTCACAGCAATTGGGTACTATCTAATACTACTTCATTATCCATGCTTGTTAAGAGAGTTTTAATTGCATGTTAGTACCAGTTATGGTTTCTGAAAATCTTATAATTTATTCTGTACTTTCTAATGTCCTAAAATTGTGATAAACGTTGCTCCATCTTCATTCAGGTGCTGTACAGCAGTCTAAACCAGCATCCTCAGAGGTGGATATAAAAAATCATATGAAGAACTATCTCCGGTCTGCTCCCGACAGATATGGGGGTATGGGACGCCAAAAGGGCCAGACAGCAGTCGATCTTTGTTCAGGTTCAGAATAAGTATTTGACGAAATCTAGCCTACATTTGTACTTTTAAATTTGAAGCTGATGAATAAAACTTTTCTTAAATTTGATAACTTTTCTGTCATTTTTTGATTGTCAAGAATAGAACATCAGTGTGTGGATGTCAAATGGACATCAAGTTTTTGACATCAGTTTGATTTGCATATTTGACCTGTTTTTTGACATCAGTGTTTGATGTAAATTTAATGTATTTTCAACATCGATTGCCCACTGGGTTGCTACGCAGTTCTACCAGAGTTGCCAAGTCCACATATAATACGTGACTTTGGGCTATTTATTTTTTTTGAAGTCGCTGGAAATAATCACTAGTCGCGTTTTTTTGGGCTTGTTTTAAAAGGTTTGGTCGCTTGTTAAGAAAATCTGACAAGCGATTTCGTTTTTGTACATTTATGGTCGCTACTTTCCCTAAATGTATTGATTGACAGTCTGCTCACAGCCTCACAATAATATAAGTGCTGTAGTGTAAATCCCCACGTGGATCTTTCCCGCCCCCACCTCCCTCCCATTGACGAAAAATCAAGTTAGAATTCCAAGCGATGTTACAAGTTTCAATGTTTATTTGTCAAATGCACCGAGCAACACAGCGTCATCCTGAACAATTAAATTCTTGTGACATGGCACCCGACAACTACGTAGTGAGAGTTAAGAAGAATATATAAGGAATAATATAGCCAGACAAAAAAAAAATAAAGCAACACTATACATAACACTGCACACTAGCAGCAGTTTAAAAGAGTGTACTGTGAACAAGCAGCAATCTGGGTATTAGCCTATTATTGAACATTATAGTTATGGCAAGTAAGGCAGTAATATACATAACAATGTAAACTAGCAGCAATGTGGTAGAATTAATGAATATTATAGATAAATATGAGTGTAATAAGCTAATTAAAGATGACATAGGACACTACAACTACGTAGTGAGAATTAAGAAAAATATATACACAGCAAAAATATAGCAAGAAGAGAAAGCAATAATATACATAACACTGTACACTGGCAGCAGTTTAGAAAGAATACTGTAAACTAGCAGCAATATTGGTGGTGGTATTGAAATTGTAGATAGGCCTATGGCAAGTATAGCAATAATATACATAATGTAAACTAGCAGCAATTTTTGAAAGAGTAGGATGGGGAGTATGAACAGTATGGTGGTAGTATTAAAAATTATAGACACTTAGTACAGCAGTGATGATGAGTCATCATTCATGACATTAGATGGCATAGCACTAGATACATTTCCATAAACGATGCCGCCAACAAAGTGGTCTATGGCAAAAAGTACAACAAAGACTGTGTACATCAAGTGGTCCGTGATGACAGTAAAGCTCTGTGCAGATACTGCAAAGCAGAATCTTTTATTACAGTTTGTAACAAAAAACAAGCATAATATAGCCTATTTGTATACAGTGGGTATAAAATGTCTACACACCCCTGTTAAAATGCCAGGTTTTTGTGATGTAAAAGAATGAGACAAAGATAAATCATGTCAGAACGTTTTCGACTTTTAATGTGACCTATAATGTGAACAATTCAATTGAAAAACAAACTGAAATCTTCGAGGGGGAAAAATGAAAAATAAAAATCTTACAATAACCTGGTTGCATAAGTGTGCACACCCTCTTATAACTGGGGATGTGGATGTGTTCAGAATTAACCAATCACATTCAAATTTACATGCCATCATGTAAAGTGACTCTGATAAATCACAAATAAAGTTCAGCTGTTCTAGTAGAATTTTCCTGACATTTTCTTAGTTGCATCTCATTAACGTTTTGGAATGGCCCAGTCAGAGCCCAGACCTGAATCCAATTGAACATCTGTGGGGTGATCTGAAGAGGGCTGCGCACAGATGTCCTCGCAATCTGACAGATTTGGAGCGCTTTTGCAAAGAAGAGTGGGCAAATATTGCCACGTCAAGAAGTGCCATGCTAATAGACCCCTACCCAAAAAGACAGTGCTGTAATAAAATCAAAAGGTGCTTCAACAAAGTATTAGTTTAAGGGTGTGCACACTTATGCAACCAGGTTATTGTGAGTTTTTTATTTTTTATTTTTCCCCCTTAAAAATTTCAGTTTGTTTTTCAATTGAATTGTTCACGTTATAGGTCACATTAAAGGTGGAAAAAGTTCTGACATGATTTATCTCTGTCTCATTCTTTTACATCACAAGAACCTGGCATTTTAACAGGGGTGTGTAGACTTTTTATATCCACTGTATATATAGCCTACTAATAGTAGATACATACGGTACTAATGTATTTTATGCTCCCCCTTAGTACTCCTGTCCCCTCGTTTTCCATCTCTTCTCTCATATTCTGCTCGCAGGTGATCAGAGATGAGTGGATGGTGCCTGCCCTCCATATACATGTTGTTGATCATTTTTTGTAAAGAATTCTTTGCATGTTGATTTAAAATACATGTTTTGCGTTTCAAACTCTGAGTGGCTTCAGTTTAATATGTTGCAGACTCATTAATTGACCGTAACACGCTATAAGATTATTGGGCTTGTTTTGGGCTTGTTTTTGAAGCTGCGGTTGCTTGTTTGACTCGCAAGAGTTGGCAACACTGAGTTCTACGCAGTTGTTTGTTTGGCGCCGACTCGTATGTTGAAAGATTACAGTATTATTCTTATTATTATTATTTTAATTGTGGTGAAAACCGGGACAATTTGGTAGTGAATGTCGGAAACCGGGGACATTTGAGTGTTTTACAGATATTTGTCGGGACCCGGGACACCCAGCTTGAAACCAGGACAATCCCTGGCAAACCGGGATGTCTGGACACCCTATGTTACAGCAATCAACACATGATTGGTTAACTGGGAATATGAAGCAGTTAGAAAAATCCATTCTAATTGTTTGGAATACAAATGAAACGCAAGAAAAAACAAGCATCAGAGCTGAATAAATCAATGTTCTTCTTGACGAGGTAGAGGAACCAGCACCTATCCATCAACGTCAGTAGCCTACGATGTGAGGTTTCAGACTTGGGAACTTAATTTTGAACACTTTTTCTTAATTATTTCTTGTTTTACGTACGTTTTCTTTTATCCTCAGTTGACAATTTTATTCAATTACTTTCACATCCACTCACGCACTAATTTCCATTATCACATATCATTTGTCTAAATAAATTGATCGAAATTAAAACTGTTTTGATAATTTTTCTATTGTCTTAAAACCCTTTAGATCACATAGCGGCCGTCGACGGCCTTCCTTTAGATTCCCGTAGCGGCCGCAGACAGCTGTGTTTCTTTAACAATAATATTTGTGTAAATATCACAAAATATACCTCATGAAAACATGTTACTGTGTTCCCATGGATGTTGTCATTAATAAGAAACCAGAAAAAGGGTGTTGTCATTTGACTTTTCTTAGTTTTTATAATTTCTTTACTCAAAATGCTAGCAGCAAAAGGGCCACGACATTTTACGTTAGAAGAGGCTGTTTCTATTTGGAGAGGCAGCTACATCCCTCAGAGCGACCACCACGGTCATATGGACATCCTCGCTAGGGGGAGCCCTCGAGTGGATGTTTAGCAGGACGGACGAACAACGAGAGATGTTGAGCGGGATGTTGACGGCGATGAGAGTCAGCTACATCCCTCAGAGCGACGTGGATGTCCACCACGGTCTCGTGGACGTCCTCGCTAGGGGGATCCGTGGAGTGGATGTTTAGCAGAATGGACGGGGGTTTAGGGATGATGAGCGGGATGTGGAGCAGGACGGACGGCGATGAGTGATGTTGGCACGGACGGACAGGAAAGTGGCCTGGACGTCAGCATCCAGCTCTAACTGGATAAATATTTAAGCGAAGTGGATATCTTGTGTAGAGCATATTTTGCTCAAATTATGACTATTATCCAATGACAATATGTATTCTTTCTGCGATGATTATGCAAAAATTCAGGCTAGTCTGCACTGTTTTCTTTGATTGGGGGAAGTGTTGTTATGTTTTGTTATAGGCAAAAACGGCACTGTCTTAAGATGTTTTACTATGATGTTGTGTTTTTATAGCACAAATAGCCTATTTAATTTCACTTTGTAACAAAAAGTCTTGGTTAGGCTATAGTTTACAGTGTTATGTACTGTATTATCGCTATATTTTTGCTTTATGTTGGTTTCTTTATTCTTACTACGTAGATGTCGGGTGCTATGTCACAAGAATTTCATTATGCAGAATGATGCAATGTTTTTCGGTGCATTTGATAAATAAACTTTGAAACTTGAAACCTTAAAATTTCTTATGATAAAACATACCAATTGAAAGAACCCGTCTGTCAAGTTTCCTTTTATTTCATTCTTTACCAGTTTTGTCATGTCAAAATATGAATAATAATAGTAATTTCTACATATCTAGTTTTAAATGAGACTCTCACAGAAATATAGGTTTTTGATGTATTTAGATTTTAAACAAAATCTAAATAAACAAAGAAATAAACAAAGAAATGTAAATTAAATTGCACATGGCCTTATATTAATGTTAAAATATAAATACTAAGCTCCATCAAAACAATGACAGCATTCCAAGTTATACAAACAAATAGAACAAAATTACAAATAAATGTAAACAAACTGTGCTTGGCCTTATTTATTTTAATTTAAAATAGGAATACAAAACCTCACCAAAACAATAACAGCATTTAAAAAAATCCACATACACTTCACAAAAAAACTATGGAACACGTAATCACAGTATAACACCAAGTCAGTTAAACTTCAGGGATATCAATCTGTCCAGTAAGGAAGCATAAGTCATTGTAAATCAATGTCACCTGTTTTGGTGCAAATGAAAGTGACAACAGGTGCACTGAAGAGGCAACAGCAAGACTCAAGCTACCACTAGTGACCAGGACACTTGCAGAACGCAAAACTAGAGAAGTGTCAGTCAGGAATGATAAGTAGAGAGCAATTGTCTGTGGCCACCACCTGCAAAACCATTCCCTTTTTGGGGGTTGTCTTGCTGTTGCCTCTCCCCTGCACCTGTTGTCACTTTCATTTGCACCAAAACAGGTGACATTGATTCACAATCGCTTATGCTTTCTAACTGGACAGATTGATATCCCTGAAGTTTAATTGACTTGGTGTTATACTGTGATGATTAAGTTTTCCCTTATTTTTTTTGAGGTGTGCATGTAAGAACACAATGTAAACACATTAATGTAAAGGAACAATTGCACTTGGCCCCTAAATAACTTCCCAGCTTTCAATAAAAACCTCTGCCATGTAACGGCACATCCCTTGGTGGATCTTCAGGATTTTTATCATGACCTAAAACAAGTAACAACATAAAAAAAGTAACATTGAGATAAGAAATTGAGCTGTTGTTCCATTATTGCATTAAATGTTGTTGATTTGCATGGTGATACATAACATTTACCTCAGGAATCATGACATTCCATGGTCCTGATGTTCATTGTTGTCTCTCCTCCCAGTGCCCTCTCCAGCAGTTCAATGAAGTCGTCGCCCTTTAATTACACATAGTCATCAATAAACTATAAAAACCATAAACATAACAAGCCTCATAGTAACGTAGGACCAATTAAACAACACAAATATATTAGAGTAAAATAATAACTTACAGCTTTCCCAGAAAACTGGAAACCACAAATCTGTGTCAGCCTCTTGAGCCACAGCGACGTGCCAGGGTTCTTCCAAAGGAACATCCTTGGGGATTTAATCACTCCTGTCTCCAAGTCAACAAGGAGTTCCTGTTGGAAAATGTTATTTAACATGTGTGCACATACACAGACACAAACAAAATAGCATAACTTTACTTCTTCCTCTGTGACAAGGCCCTGAACTCCTGTTTCTTTGATTTTTTCGCGGAGTCTGTGCATAACCAAAAATAAGCATACATTTTGACCAAAATATTAATATACTTATACAGTCTACATATTGTACAGCTAGAAAATTTCCTTGAAAGATATTTTTCCATTTAGAGTGGAACACTTGCTATTAGCGTTTAGGCTGCTAAACCTTTTCTTTTTTAATAAATGTAAACTATAGTCAAATAGTTCATTGTCAATAGTCATTTATTGAAAGAACAGCCTTTCAGTCTCATCCATGTTAGATGGAATTGGTCAACTATATCCCACAACTACTATAACATAGATTTTTTTAGTGATAACAAAGAAATAGCATTATTGTTAATAGCTACCTGTCAAAGATCAACAGTTGTGGGTACTGGCAGCCACAATGAAATACTGAAGAGTGCTGGAGGTTGGCTGGCACTACACCAGCACATTCTAAGTGCAGCCACCCATTGCACCTGTCACACTCTGTCCACTGGTGTGTGGTGACCTCAGGCTATACTGAAATAACATCAATACATACAATATTATACAATTTAAAGGGTGAAGAGACTGTTAATGCGTAACCTTTATATAATTAATATATTATGAATTTGCTTATCGTAACTAGGCACATCATAAGATAATATTATACATATTGTACTGTATAATTATGTTTTTTACAACAATTATAGACTATTAAATTGTACTATATATTTGTGTATTAGCCATTGTTGTATTTTGTCTGTGACATAAGTAATAACATATGGTTGCTCTGATGAGCCTTCCTGGAACACGCAGACATGGATGTTGCTGGCCATGCACTGTTGCTTTCTCTTTTTTTTTCTACCTGTCAAATGTTTTTTAATCAAAACAACACATAACAATTAAAGGAATCAGTACCAATAGCCACAATCTTTCAGACTATGATGGCTATTCATATATTGCATCAACATTCTTAATTTTAAAAATGTTGTGAATACGGGCTTAAATGTTCTTTAATGAAAGAATGAACAAGGATATACTTTCACATCCGCCACCATCTCTGTGGCATGGTAGAAGCGAAGGTGCTGTAGCTGGTTGTGGCCCAAACCCTCCTCCTGAACTTGCAAAGACTGCAGTTCAATTTGTGCCATCTGCAGTGCACAATCAATGATCAATAAGAACACTAACATGTAGCCATACTTTGTTGCATATTAATGTACATGAATTGGATGTGTATTTACAACTATAAACATCTTACAGTACTGTGCAAAAGTCTTAGGCACCTGAACCTTGAACTACAACCATTTTTTGGGGTAGTAAGTGTTTATATGTAAAACAATAGTGTTATAGTGTTTTACATAATTTAATTAGCATTTCTGTTTCTGTGGGTTCAATAAGATTCCTTAAAATGTCTTACCGTCATACCAAACACCCCACAGTTGTTCCCATCATTTTTCTTCCACTGTGCTGGGTATTTCTGTGCCCATTCCGTGAGGTCCCATATTTTGCAAAAGACAAAGCTGGAAACAAACACATTTTTAATTGTAACTCTTAGAGCACTGACAGACCTGTCAGAAGATGTATTACATGTTAAGTGTCTGTTTCAAAAGATTTCAAACTGTAAACATAGCACACTTACGGCAGCTTCATGTTTCTGTCGCATTGCAAATTCAACTTGTCCTTTTTGACTGGAAAATGACAGTAAATATCCAAACCAATTATTTATCTTACTAGAAAACAAGGAAAGGAGAATATTGCATGCTTTCAGAGATGAAAGTATGCCATTCTAATAATGAAACTATTGAAATATTGTGCATACAAAGTAGTCATGTAATGTACATTTGGATTTTCAGTTACTAGTGTATTTACTGTCAGTGATCAACCAGAACAAGAATAATTACATATACATTTTGTTTATAAAATGCAAATTAAAGTACCTCAGCAACTGCATGTCATTTTTCGTAATTGTTTTGTACAGGGGCAGGGAGTCGTACACCCTTATTTCTTTACATGGTCCATCAAAAACCTGTGTATGACACAAGACAATAAAATTGCACCAATGTTGGGACATAATGCTGATCCTGAGAGCTGTTTATGTTTCATTCCTTAGACATTTCATTTGTCATTCTTTCCTCACATTCCCTAAAATCTGTACCTTCAGTATTTTGTGATATCTGGTGGATCTAATGTTTGATTTGGGTACGGCAAACAACATGTTAGTCAAAAGAAAATGCAATGTGATTTGTTTTCTGTGCAATGATTTTCATTTAAACATCTAAAATCAAAAGGTTGGTTAAAATATAAATCTTGTTTTTTACTAGGGTGATGTGTCAGTTTTATACTGAAACATTTTGGTAACTGGTATAAGGTCACTGGTTTAAGGTCACTTATACTAATTATATTAAAGTAAAATAATTCTCAATTCAACCTCGATGTTGCATATACAGTATCTCACAAAAGTGAGTACACCCCTCACATTTCTGTAAATATTTGATTATAACTTTTCATGTGCCAACACTGAAGAAATGACACTTTGCTACAATGTAAAGTAGTGAGTGTACAGCTTGTATAACAGTGTACATTTGCTGTCCCCTCAAAATAACCGAACACACAGCCATTAATGTTTAAACCGCTGGCAACAAAAGTGAGTACACCCCTAAGTGAAAATGTCCAAATTGGGCCAAATTAGCCATTTTCCCTCCCCGGTGTCATGTGACTTGTTAGTGTTACAAGGTCTCAGGTGTGAATAGGGAGCAGGTGTGTTAAATTTGGTGTCATCGCTCTCATACTCCCTCATACTGGTCACTGGAAGTTCAACATGGCACCTCATGGCAAAGAACTCTCTGAGGATCTGAAAAAAAAATTGTTGCTCTACATAAAGATGGCCTAGGCTATAAGAATATTGCCAAGACCCTGAAATTGAACTGCAGCACGGTGGCCAAGACCATACAGTGGTTTAACAGGACAGGGTCCACTCAGAACAGGCCTCGCCATGGTCGACCAAAGAAGTTGAGTGCACGAGCTCAGCATCATATCCAGAGGTTGTCTTTGTGAAATACACGTATGAGTGCTGCCAGCATTGCTGCAGAGGTTGAAAGGGTGGGGGGTCAGTCTGTCAGTGCTCAGACCATACGCCGCACACTGAATCAAATTGGTCTGCTTGGCTGTCGTCCCAGAAGGAAGCCTCTTCTAAAGATGATGCACAAGAAAGCCCACAAACAATTTGCTGAAGACAAGCAGACTAAGGACATGGATTACTGGAACCATGTCCTATGGTCTGATGAGACCAAGATAAACTTATTTGGTTCAGATGGTGTCAAGCGTGTGTGGCGGCAACCAGGTGAGGAGTACAAAGACAAGTGTGTCTTGCCTACAGTCAAGCATGGTGGTGGGTGTTACGCATTTGTGTCTTTTCCCCTCCTGACTTTTCCCCAGGTGTCCCTCATGTTCCTGATTATGCTCGTTGGTGTTTCCCACCTGGCAGTCATGAGTGCAGCGCCTGACTGCTGAGGTGGACCAATCAGTGGACAACCCTCCTAATTCCTTTTTCCATTACCCAATCACATCACACATCCCTTGTTTAAAAACCCAGTCAGTTGGTTTTCCCAGAGAGACTCTTTTGATTTACCCCACATAGACATAGACATTCTTGAGATACATACCTTTTTTGATAGACAGACACTTTGTACATACAAACATCACTTAGTTTAGCACATACATCTCACTTCGTCCTGTTTCATGTGAGTATGTATTGCTGTGGTGTTTTGTTTGGTCTTGTCTAGTCAATTGTTTGCTGTGTGCTGTTTAGTACTCGTTCAACCTGTGTGTTTTTGTTTGTCCCTGTGTCCCTGGGAAAAGTTTTTTTTTTTTAGCAAGTCGCCCTTGGGCATACACAACCCGTAGGAAAACTTTGTCTAAAAACACTAGTTAGAACTGAGCGGACCACCCACTGTATTTTTGTATTGGTTAGTAGTCAGCTAAGCGGTTCTTGAGGCAGGCAAGTTCAGTTTAGGGGTGTTTTGACTATTATTTCATTTCTTGGGTTCAGCTCAGCCCCTTTT
>JACXGI010006372.1:0-22740 GCA_016801175.1 Esox masquinongy | reverse complement strand
AGTGTCATGGTCTGGGGCTGCATGAGTGCTGCCGGCACTGGGTAGCTACAGTTCATTGAGGGAACACTGAATGCCAACATGTACTGTGACATACTGAAGCAAAGCATGATCCCCTCCCTTCGGAAACTGGGCGGCAGGGCAGTATTCCAACATGATAACGACCCCAAACACACCTCCAAGATGACCACTGCATTGTTAAAGTAGCTGAGGGTAAAGGTGATGGACTGGCCAAGCATGTCTCCAGACCTAAACCCTATTGAGCATCTGTGGGGCATTCTCAAACGGAAGGTGGAGGAGTGCAAGGTCTCTAACATCCACCAGCTCCGTGATTTCGTCATGAAGGAGTGGAAGAGGACTCCAGTGGCAACCTGTGAAGCTCTGGTGAACTCCATGCCCAAGAGGGTTAAGGCAGCGCTGGAAAATGATGGTGGCCACACAAAATATTGACACTTTGGGCCCAATTTGGACATTTTCACTTAGGGGTGTACTCACTTTTGTTGCCAGCGGTTTAAACATTAATGGCTGTGTGTTGTGTTATTTTGAGGGGACAGCAAATTTACACTGTTATACAAGCGGCACACTCACTACTTTACATTGTAGCAAAATGGGATTTCTTCAGTGTTGTCACAAGAAAAGATATAATCAAATATTTACAAAACTGCGAGGGGTGTACTCACTTTTGTGAGATACTGTATAGACACTCTGATTCCTTAAGATAATTGTATAGGTCTTTGATATGCTTTTGATAAAGCTATTCACTTTATTACCCAAACAATGAAATGGTTCCCCTTTTCTACATCTTTGCCACCTACACATCTGGGGAAGAGGACTTTTGTGTCTGCCTTTACATCCTTAGGAAGAGTGAAGAGGAAACCATCATGAGTAAAGTATAAATTATGAACATGACACATGCAAATCCAGGACATCTATGTCAAGTCAAAGAAAAACAAACTAATTTAAATTCTAATAATATATCTAACAAATGTTATTCTTTGAAGACCATAATGATGTGCTATAATGGAAAATGTAAAACATGCATTTACCTTTATGCAGGACAGGCTTCTGTCCCCAACTGTGAGGTGGGCTCTCCAATCCCGCCACCAGTAAGGGAACATGAAGGATGGGATGACTGTTACCTAGTCATAAATGAAATATCGATAGAGAAATATAACAACAACATAAATGCTTTCATCAAAATGTCATTACAAATTCATATTCACACTCACGTTCTGGACATTTTCAGCGAGTTGTGCAATTCTGGTGTTGAACCCCTGTAGACATCAACATGTACAAAAAATTGTAATTGAACAATATACTACATTGCTGTTATGGAATGTAACTTGTCATTTACTTTCGGGCACATAAAAGCATTCTGTTACATTTTAACTTACATCGTCATTTACCCATGGTGAGGTGGAAGTTGTAGATGTGTCAGCAACCAAAAGACCCGGTGGACAGATTCTTTTATGGTCACTCACAGTTGCATGGTTGTTGCCTACCATCAGTAGGACTGTTTGGTTGTCCTGTTCAGCATAAATCCGAGCAAGTTTTGCCTAAAAAACAATTTATTAGGGGTACCACATATGCATGATTACAACTAATAACTATTACATATTCAGCATGTTTATACCTTTGTATTTGTATTCCATTTGCTATATTGTATTGTGTGATGTAGCTTTGGCAGTGAGGCAAAAGTACAGAAATGTGTACAATGATATCTGTGTTTACCTAGTAAAACATTAGCATTAGGCCAAAACAAAAACAAACCTTAAGTCCATCAACCACCGGAAACATGGACACTGAAAAACAAACTCCATGATCACCCAATGTATTCTCCCCGCCAACAGTTGGTGTAGCCGCCTCCACTTTCTTTACCTTTTCTGGGACTGCAAAAAGAGGATGTTACATGAGGTACTATACACACATAATGTTACTACTCAGAACCGAGTTTGACAAACAGTTCAGTACCTGATCCAGATAGCCAGAGTCGTCCATCTGGACCAATCTGTAGTGGATCCTCTGTCATCCTTTTTATACTCTCTTCATACGTATTAGCTTTCCGGTTGTGCAGGTGGAAGATGAGCCTTAGTGAAAACATGAAATGGCTGTCCTTCATGGAAGTACCTGCTTGATGACAGCTCTCTATTTATTTGTTCAGCCACCGATGAGTTTACTATTGCTGCTAACTCAGGAACTAAGTTTAAACTACGCAGTGTTTTTCCTCATCTCTTTTCTGGTTCTTTTGGTGGAATCTATCGTATAGTGAATAGTGTTGGGAAGAACCAGTGATGGGATGTGGCATGCCAAAGTGGGTGATGTCTTCCTTGCCTTCTCCTCCTTTTTTCAGCCATGGTAATTTAACTCTGAGCTCGTCGAGCTGGACCTTTTCAATATTCTTTTGTGTGGGTTCACACAGCCTTCCATCATTGGGAGAGAAGAAGGTCTACTCAGTTTTGTTGTTTGTGTGGCGAGCCACCCGTCCAGCAATGTCTGATATGTGGACATTAGATCTGGGTTTAAAACCCACTGGGCGTCTGTGTGATCTCTTGCAGACTCTATCCACCAAAGTGTTGAAGAGTAGTAAACCACAGAGTGGAGACAGAAAAAATGCAATACTCCACCTAACAATCAAAAACAGGCATAAGGATTTGTCTTAGTAATTTGGTAAATGCACCAGTCATTTTTTAATAGAAGTTAGTCATCTGACACGCCCTACCTCCAGTTTTCATGAGTTTGACAAACATCTTGGGATATATGTCCTTGTAGAGCATTAGCTCTCTCAGTCGGTTAATTATGTCCTCTCTGGTTCCATCAGATGAAACCCCCAATTCCTCACACACAGAACTAAGTTCTGTCTTGCTTGACTGTAAGAAGTATGGATTATATTACAACATTTCACAACAACTGTCCAATATTTCTATTGAATCACTTACAACCATGTAGTTTGCTTTCTATTCCAAGGAAATTTTAATTATTACATTTTTCTTCTGTAATAGCTCCAGAATAATGTCCTCATTCACTGCTGCTAAAGCAGTGGTTGTTTTCTGATTGCTCACTTTCCTTGAAAACCCTTTTAAAAGCTCAGTTTTTGGAAGCACATTGCTAGCTCTTGCCTGTGCACCCATCCAGGGTGCAAAGTCTGAGTAAAACAACTGATTAGAGAAGGGATTGTGTGATCTTGTACCTGTAAGTGAAGTACAATGACACACATGTAAAAATTCATCTTAGAAAGGATATTGTTGTAATAGGTTTCAGGTTTTATGTCAGTTTTTTTTGGTCGCTTAAGGAGGTTTACTGCAAATGACACAAAAGTCACAAGTTTCTTTAGTTAACAATAATAACTCAATAATATTATTAAATGCAGATACATTTAAGAAAAAAATATTCAACACAGATATAAACCTGATTTTCACCCGGAAGGTCAAAAGCCAGTTTCCAATTGGCATCCGCCACCGTCACTGCTGGGTGGTGTCCACACTGCAAACAGAAAAACTCATACCCAAAATCTGTCATTGCTAGGTAATGGAAAAAAGCCTTCCTTAAATTGTCATGTGGCAGTTGAATACCAAGTGTTTCCTCTAGTATTGAGAGACTCCTCCCAACAGCAGTGTGATTCTGTTAAAAAAAATCAAGAAAATATTAAATAAATCCATAACAAAATAGCATTATAAATTAAAAGAGTAATAGTGTTTAATGCTATAAAAATACTATCAGAGAGCCACAGACCTGCAAGGAAGACGTCAGCACTTTACAAATCTTGATGCTGTGTATTACTTTGTTGTTGTAATTGTGAAAGCCGGTTTGGTAATCTTGAAATCTGATGTTCAGTTTGCAGACAGGGCACTTCTTAATGAGTACATGAATTCCTAAAAGAACACATGGACTGTATTTGTTCATATATGTATTTAAATGACATTAACATTAACATAAATGACATACATATTAATTTAATAGTGTTGGTACATATTGTACTAACCTTTCTTGATGTAACACAGTCCATACACAACAGCGCGTCTTTTGTCACCAGTTTTGGTGGTGACAGATCTGGAGTAAGGACAAACTGTCTCTGAAGGTTCAAACTTTACCGGCACATTATGCTGTAACCTCCAGTCTCCCTGGATGTTTTCAGGTATTCGTTTCTTTTCAAAAAGGTAATCAGTAATTTTTGTAATTTCGGAAACGTATTGCATCTGTCTCAAGACTGTCCGGATCTGTTTCACTGCACAATTCTTTGATTTCCTCATCATCTGCTTGGTTGAAGTCAGTCGAATTGTCTTACTGATTAACAAGCATATGTGGCTTCTCTTGGAATGTCCACCACATGGCTAGAACTCGATGTATACACCGTGAAGGATTCTGTGTTTCCCTGCACTGACAATGCCACTGTCCAGTCTTGGTGTCAAAGCTGACCCGGGTCCTTCCAAACAGGCACCATGATTCATTTTTTCCTTTGAAAACTGAATAGTAGGCATACCTTCCAGAATATCCAATTCAACTCAAGACGCTCTTCACTTCGGGCTGAAGACACTAAAACTTTGTTGACCATTTCTTCCAGTGTACACTTGTTCATCAAAGCTGGGGTTGGATGGTTGGTTGCATTCTGAACCCGGCAGAGGTGTATACATTCCTTTCCAGGTTGACCACTCCGTTCAGCGATAGACATAAATATGCTACATGGCTATTGTCTGGTTGAATGTTGACTTACAGACATTAATTGGTACTCTTTGACCTCTGCGATCCTTTGCTGTAAAGTACACACCTTTTTTCTGATCAATGCAAAAAATGGGTTCTGTGGTAGTACCATGAATGTTGACCTGGTGTCTTCGCTGATTGCTCTCCAAGTTGAATGTTTTTTTGCATGGTATGCAGCTAATTTTGCTTCATAAGTGTCATCGTTGCCTGTACATCTTCTTTTAGAAGCTATACAAAATAAGAATATACAACTATTCAACTTTTACCAACCAAACCTAAATATATTACATAATCCCAACATAATATTTAGCAGAATTATGTGTAATCAATCATTAGTTACAATTTTGATTTACCAAGGTTTTTAAGATGGACTATGAAGTTGCTCCGTTTAACAATGGATTTCAGGCTGTCTGTTTACAGTTGCACCGAATGCTGAATTTATCTAAAATGTTAAAACAATTTTTTTTTTTCAATAAGGAAAAGAGTTTCAATTATAATTTCTATTATTGTCATTGAATTACACCGCAAAACAGGTTAAATTCAGATGTTATGCCTGTGCATATTAAACCACTAACTACATAGCACAGTTGGCCAAGTACTTATGTCGATTATCAACTATTTAAGGTCTATGTACATCTAACAGTAGACAGAGGGAAGTGACCATTTACATTGTAAAGTGGCGCACACCCAGCCAGGAAGCTTCATAAAAAAATATTAAGACATGGCCTAGGATAATTTAGTTCTACAAAAAAATAGATAACTTACTCGGTTAAATACATGTTTTATAACTAACGTAGAATGTTTACTACATTGGCCAAATAATAAACTTACCAAAACCACTGTCTAAAAAGTGAACAACAAATCGCAGATGTCCATGCTGCAAATGCTTCCTTTTGCGCACAGTTTGCACAATACAATAAGCACAGTCGAGGCCGTCGGCTTTCTTGTAGAAATCCTTCTCAGAGGAAAATGTTTGATCTGGTTAAAATATGAAATGTTTTTGGATGCTGTCGTTCAATACATTTCATAGTTGCCAATGTTGAAGAACTGTCGACTACTGTAATCACTTCTGTATACTTTCTGTTGTTTTTGTTCCTGCTAGTATCATAACACTAACAATATAATGAATATGTGTCCTTTAAAGCAATGTCAATTTATAATTTTTAAATATGCTAACTGTAACTCCCGGTAAATGGTAGCCAAAGCACTTCGCCGCTGCTTTGGCTGCTAACACAAGCTACTGTAGGCTAGACGCATATTTTCGAAACATGCAAAGTACATTTTGAAGTACATTTACATTTAATTTCCTGTAACACTCACCCATTAGTTGTGTCATTTGAAAGAAAACAACTGGCAATTATTTTGATATAAAGAAGAAATGTAGTCTACAAACAAGCAAGGGACTACTAGCCGTATAGTACCCTAAGAAATTGTCATCGGGATAGTGTGCTTTGCGCACAGTCTTTGAGTGGCATATTTGCGGCTCCAACCCCCCCCCCCCGCCCCATGAGCAACTTATTGAGTACTGAAAGACAGACGCTGAAAACAGAAACTTATCAAATTTGTCATAACGGGGTGTTTATTATCTTTTCATAAGTATTTATTATCAATTGATAAGGCACTCTGTTTTTCCAATAAATAATTCACATAGTCACTTGTTTAAATAGATATTGTCATGGGGTTTTATTGTTGTCTGCTTTTATATTTAAAATATGTGACAAATCTTAGGACTTTTAAAAATACACATCACTCATCGCTGTCCGTCCGGCTCAACATCCTGCCAACATCTCTCGTCGCTCATCCGTCCTGCTAAACATCCACTCGAGGGCTCCCCCTAGCGAGGACGTCCATGTGACTGTGCTGGACGTCCACGTCGCTCTGAGGGATGTAGCTGCCTCCCATCGCCGTCCGTCTCTATGAGTCTGCCATAAAGATCTAGATAAGCGACCTACCGTCAATTTGCGCTCATTTAACGTCGCCGTGATTGAATCTCTTTGGCTTAACGTTGCTGTGAGTGAATCTCCTATGCTTTACGTCGCCATGAGTGAATCCCTTTGGCTTTAGTAGATTACCACTTTTGGTTGTTCATTGCATACTGCACTTGTTATCTACACAAATTGAAGGTTGGGCTACATCAACATTCAAATTCTGTAATTCCTCTAAGAATAACATACCCTTTTCTATAGCTCCTCTATTGAGCACTGTAAATTAGAACTTTTGAACGTTCATTATATATTGGAAGAATATCAAGACAGTAAAACAGTAAAACAAAGCTCAAACGTGCAGGACAACACACACTTACACATAGAGTACACAGAGTACCAAAATACAAAATGAAGTAGAGTCTGTAAGAGGTGCTATAACACTTCCTCCACCATGCTTCACAGAAGAGGTGGTATGTTTTGGATCATAAGCAGTTGCTCACCTTCTCATTACTCCTCCCTTCCCATCTTTCTGTTAAATCCCGGAGGGTTTATTGATCTGGCCAAGAAGGGGTTTTTAGTGACCTGGGAAATAATTATTCTGTCATCCACCACAGATATCTTTTGTAGTGTGTAAGATTGTGCTCAACTCAAAAATCTGTTTAGGAGATTCAATGAATCCTTGCACATTTTCAATACAACATTCCAAAATGCACCATTAATCAAATATTAACAAAATACTTTCTAAACATTGCACTCAAATTAGTTTGGAAATAATAATACATTCAAGGAATCATTGCACTCCAATCCAATTTTCAGATGAGAAATTACATTGAAAAACACAGAAATGCATATACAAAACAGGTAATTTAAAAACATGCAAAATGGTAAAAAACACAAAATCAACTCCCAAGGGCCAGAACAAGTGTAGCAATATCAGCCAAATCTGGAGTAGGCATGATGCAGAGGTTTATTAGCTGACCAGTTCTACAAACATATACTGCCAAAGTCAGCCAGACATGGACAGAGCCATCCAGGTCTAACTAGATTGGTAACTGGTTTATAAGTGTGAAAAGGAATCTCTGGGGTTTGTGATAATTGCTTATATCCACAGCTAAGTCTTGTGTCAAGGCACTGCACGATGCGTCACGCTTAAGTTCTTAGCCGTGGTACAATGACCATATACCAAACCCGCTTGTGCCTTATTCCTTACGTATACCGATTTACTATAATGCCACTTAAAGCAGAACAAAGAGTAAGTTGCGTTATGGTTTGGGGTGGCTTTCATACGTCAGGGCCGGGCCAACCTGCCATCACGGAGTCAATCATGGATTTAACATTTACATGCATCAGACACTTTTATTATTGTAACGTTATTGAAGCTATGGGTGCACTTATTTTGTCCAGACTGAAATTGCATTTCTGTTTATTTTTGGAAAGTAAGTGGTTGCAAAGTATTAATATTTCAGTGTCAGTTGTTGAATTAAGTTACCTTTATCTGTTCATGTTCAAAGTGTTTATTTGTCATGAAATGCTTAGTCTCCGTACTCCGCAACAGCGCAGACAAGAATAAAAACTGTATGATCTAAAATGTATGTTAATGCATGATCTGTTCATATCTGTACACATCTGAGAAAAAAACTACTTTTCTGGGGGTGTACATAGTTATATACAAATGCATCTTTAGCAGCATATATTCTGAATAACCATGAGTAAAAATGTATCTTTAATAAACAGCAATGCAGGTTAGATATTAACAACAGTGTATTTTGATCCACAGTAATACCACATAATTTGTGGTGTATTATTTTTAATTTTATATTTTTAATTTGTATTTTATGTTATGTTTGTGAATGTTTTATAATTGTCTTACAACTTGCTCCGTAGGAAGTTTGCCTGATACCACCGTGTGGCTAAACAAGTGAACTACACACCGACTGATTACTGCTGTACATTTAGATTTTGGATTTAGCTGTAATATGCAGTGATCACTGTACATTTCATTGTATTCTGTAACATTTACTCTTTAGTATTTTCATTTATAGAGAGTGAATGTTTCAGCTCAGTGATATTTTGACCTAGGCTTGTGTTGTCATTTTATATTACTAGCTATTCAGACAGTTAATCAAGCAAAAATATGAATACTTGTTAATATGATTAGAATTTTTTATGTTGTAATATCATGTTGTTATAAACTATTTGTGTGACAATTCTTTTCACTGACTACACTAGTATTTTACAAATATGTTGTTAAACCCATGATTGAAATGTTAAATCTTTATTTTGCTACATTATTTTACTCTTGGTGACACTCACGGCGACGTTCAGACGTTGCACATTGTTAATCACTCACGGCGACGTAGCACATTGTTAATCACTCATGGCGACGTTCAAACGTTGCACATGTTAATCACTCACGGCGACGTCCAGACGTTGCACATGTTAATCACTCACGGCGGCGTAAGAAATGTTGACAATGTTGTTGTCAACACAAGAAATGTTGACGTCTATAACGCCGTAGCTACACCGCCGCAAGCAAGTCTTCACGTGTACACGTCGTCACTACGCCGCCTACATGACATCTTAAAACCCATGTAAAATTGCATACAGAAACAAACGTTCGGTAGGCGTTCACTAGCTTGGTTATCCATATCAGTAGCTAGCGTCTCCGTGTATTTGGCAGACTCCACCCCCCATACGTCTCAACATCCCGCTCAACATCTCTCGTCGCTCGTCCGCGCTGCTAAACATCCACTCGAGGGCTCCCCCTAGCGAGGACGTCCATGTGACCGTGGTGGACGTCCACGTCGCTCTGAGGGATGTAGCCCCTACTGGTTGTTTGGTGATAGGAAGTTGGAAACGTCCTTGCTCTTTGAAAGCGATTATAATGCAGTGGTGAGTATCAAATACACTGTGGATATATGTTTGGTGTTGTCTATATTTGATGCTGTGAAAAGCTGGTAATATATTTTAGATGACAATAGCAACCCTGCCGTGATGATAACTTGATAGGCGAGCGCATCAACTGTGGAGCCTGAATGGTAACTTGCTCAGTCTTGTAATTGAAAACGTTGCAGTATTTAGCTGTGTAGTCGGCTAACTAGTTGAATGTTTTGTCGCGTTTCTTCTGATTTCATTCATATATGCAAACTGCAATAGCTAACTAGACAACTAATTGTCCGGTTCACTTCGTATGTCAGACTATAGAAAAGTTGTCTGGCCGCAAATGTGTTTCTCTTGTGAGGCGACGAGCTGTCATTTTCACTAGCTAGCCAAGATTGGAGCCAGTAAAGTTGTGCTTTTCTGACAATGTCATCACTTCATCATGATAATAACCTGCATTTGCCGACACATAGGCTACTTTCAATGGTTTGAAATGTGTGTACCTTGTGCTTTATGAACACGTTAGTTGTGCCTATCTCGAATGATTGCTTACTCAATATCGCCCAAAAAGAGTCGCAGTGTTTTGCTATGCAAACTTAGATGTTCGGTCTTGTTTTTACCGATCCGTCATATAGAAACAACCACAATTGCTTGCTGAAGTTAGTTCACTATCTGGTTAGTCTATAAGGCTATTGGAGAAATTGTGTAGTGGCAAACGGGTGCTGCGCTAGCAGAGGGAGAGGAGTAGGAAGAGAGAGAGGTCGATTTTTTTTATTACAAGTCTACAAAATGGGAGAAATTAATTATATTTTTCGAAGTTACATGGATGTGGTGTCAAATTAAAGATGATGCACTCTTTAAAACAAAGTTAACTTGTAATTTTTATTTGTTCTTAGTTTTTGTGCTATATCTGTTTGTTTGAAATGTGTGGAAAAGACATGATTTATTTTGAGAATTCTCAGTAATCTACAGCAGCATTCTAGAATTCTATTGGGGTCTAAAGGGTTAATATTAACTGTTTGCGATCACTCCTTGCACGTTGAGGGAGGCGCTATTTCACAAAAACAGTAAAGTGCCTGTTAAGATGGACTAACGAGTGGTCCGGAGCACTCGTTAATTAGCGAGCGATGTTACGTGCCACTTAGGTAACGATGCTTTTGGGAAACGCAATGATAACATAAGGCACTTGTTACGATCATCGTAGTGCTTTGGGAAACTGGGCCCAGGACGACAAACTGTCAATTCATCCCTTGTCTACTACAGCATACACTACGAAAACGGCAAAGAAGCAAAAGAAGACCAACTTTCTATAGCTAGCTACCAGGAACCCTAAGCTAACATTAGCAAGGCTAATGTTGAACTCTGAGTTAGCGCTTTTTTGGAACAGATGTTTCATGTTAATTCGGAATGTCATTATCTATCGTGTAATCGCTTTCTGACCGGTGAGTAATTGCAAAATTCTGTATTTGTTTTTTTTTACTGAAAAAGACAGAGAGAACATCAAAATATGTGTAGCAGTTAAGTAATGTCTGATTGTGACTGAGTAGGTTATGAATTGAAAAGATGTGATATAATACACCGATCAGCCATAACATTATAACCACTGACAGGACAGGTGAAGTGATTAACACTGATAATCTCGTTATCATGGCACCTGTCAGTGGGTGGGATATATTAGGCAGCAAGTGAACATTCTGTCCTCAAAGTTGATGTGTTAGAAGTAGAAAACATGGGCAAGCGTAAGGATCTGAGCGACTTTAACAAGGGCCAAATTGTGATGGCTAGAAGACTTGGTCAGAGCATCAAAACTGCAGCCCTTGTGGGGTGTTCCCAGTCTGCAGTAGTCAGTACCTGTCAAAAGTGGTTCAAGGAAGGAAAAGCGGTGAACTGGCGACAGGGTCATGGGCGACCAAGGCTCACTGATGCACGTGGGGAGCGAAGGCTGGCCTGTGTGTTTCAATCCAACCGAAGAGCTACTGTAGCTCAAATTGCTGAAAAAGTTAATAGAAAAGTGTCAGAACACACAGTGCATCACAGTTTGTTGCATATGGGGCTGGGTAGCTGCAGACCAGTCAGGGTGCCCATGCAGACCCGTCTTCTGCCAAAAGCGCCTACAATGGGCACGTGAGCATCAGAACTGCACCACGGAGCAATGGAAGAAGGTGGCCTGGTCTGATGAATCACATTTTCTTTTACATCGCGTGGATGGCCGGGTGCATGTGCGTCACTTATCTGGAGAACACATGGCACCAGGATGCACTATGAGAAGAAGGCAAGCTGGCGGAGGCAATGTGATGCTTTGGGCAATGTTCTGCTGGGAAACCTTGGGTCCTGCCATTCATGTGGATGTTACTTTGACACGTACCACTTACCTGATTGTTGCAGAGCATGTGCACCCTTTCATGGCAATGGTATTTCCTGATGGCATTGGCCTCTTTCAGCAGGATGATGTGCCCTGCTACAAAGCATAAATGGTTCGGGAATGGTTTTAGGAACACAACAACGAGTTCAAGGTGTTGATTTGGCCTCCAAATTCCTCAGATATCAGTCCAATCGAGTATCTGTGGGATGTGCTGGACAAACAGGTTCGATCCACAGAGGCCCCACCTCGCAACCTACAGGACTTAAAGGATCTGCGGCTAACATCTTGGTGCCAGATACCACAGCACACGTTCAGAGGTCTAGTGGAGTCCATGCCTCGATAGGTCAGGGTTGTTTTGGCGGCAAAAGGGGGACCTACACAATATTAGGCAGGTGGTCATAATGTTATGGCTGATCGGTGTAAATTATCTGTGTTGAAAACAATGGGATTTGAATGTGGCCAAGTTATGAATTAAAATATGAAACGATAAAACGTTTATGACCTGTTTTTGCCGGACCGCGTAAGCGGTCTGACTGAGTGACTGACTACCCCTTGTTAAATAGTGTAGTGGTTAGTGACGCGGACTCCGGAACAACAGGTCCCGCGTTCGCCTCCCGTAACAGTCAAAACGCATTATGCCTGAGGTTCAGGACAGAAAAAACTTCGCTGGCTACAACTTTACGTAGCTACGTAATAGGAAGCCTAAAATAAAACGGTTCTAGTAGATATTATGATTTGTTCAGGATAGACAAACACTTCGCTGGCTTCACGATTCTCTCGTCTTTTCACTTGACAAAAAAGTCAGTTATCGTTAGTGATGACCATTCGAGGCTTTATTACCGTTCTTCTAGCAGCAGGATATTATGCTAGCAGAGCTAACTCAGATTTTCTTTTTCAAAAATAAAAGCCATCATTGAACTATATAAGTTAATATAGTTAACAATCTTGTCTGTACATTTTATGTTTAATGTCTGTTCCAATGTTATTCTTGTCTGTTCTTTTTCACAGACTAGATTGTTAACTATATTGCCTTATACATTTCAATTATGGCTTTTATTGAGACAAAGAAAATCTGAGTGCTGCCAGCATAATATCCTGCTGCTAAAATAACATGAATGAAGCCTTGAATGGCCATCACTAGTTATCGTCACCTATATTGATAGATACTGTATCTATGTCATTCACAAATGGCTAATTAGCTATTAAAACGGCCAGTGGCAAAAGAGGATTTGTTCAGGATAGACAAAAACCTCGCTGGCTACAAACTTGAGTAGATACGTTATGGGAAGCCTAAAATGAAACTGTTTACTATGTTGTGACAATTTCTGGTGGATTTTCAAATTATGTTCAGGATATTTGTTCTGGCCACACGATTCTCTTGGATTTTCACTTGACCAAAAAGTCTGTTATCGTCACCTATATTGATACAGTAGATATTGTATCAATGTAATTCACGAATGGCTAATAAGCTGTTAAAACGGCCAGTAGCAAAAGCCATAAAGTTCATAGATGCTATTTGTGGTGGAGGTAAACTTAATAAGAAACGTTACTCAGTTTAACACAATATAATGGCGTCTAGTGACATATTACTTGTTAATAAGCTTTTAAAACGGCCAGGGGCAAAAGTCATACAGTTCATAGATACTATTTGTGGTGGAGGTAAACTTAATAAGAAACGTTACTCAGTTTAACGCTAGTTAATGGTGTCTAACAAAATATTCAAACTTGGCCTGATGTTAATGATGTTAACGCCCAGCATGTGTGCAGTTTGGTGGCGTAGTGGTTAAAGACAATGCCTTTCACGTGGGTGACCCGGGTTCGATTCTCGAAAAGGCGGCCACGATTAACACATTTTATTGCAGGCCGGCTGAACTAGGCTTGCCTGGTTTCTTGTTTGGACAGCAATATCATTAATATGTATTTATTTCTGGCCCGTGGTTTCGGTCCAAAACTTTAAACATTCTCTCCTCGGCCCTTAGATTCCTGTCAGCGTCCCTGATTGTGACCATGTTATGACACTACACTTCAAAGTGTTACCATAAATTCTTATAACAATCTTTCTCAGACCTAAATGCATAATATTTTTGTTACAGGATACCTTTTTTGACCAGATGGGGCTGTCTGTTGAAGAGGATTTGTGGAGCATGATCTACGAACTACCTCTTCCCTGCAGTTATCCTAACTGTCTCTGGATGATTGCTGTTTTGGATCTGTTTTGTGTGGTTCCATGCTACCTACCAGTTTACCTATGTTATGACAAGAATAATGTATAAAGACTTAGATGCTCCAATCTTTCCCAAAATACCAATCAATTGTTTGAAGTTACAGAGTAAATTACACTTTGCTCAAAACTGTCACCAGTTCTAACATTTAGATAAGTTCTAACAAGGTCACACAAAGTTGTCAGTTGTGATAAGGGAAGAATAGTAGTCAAAGAGCCAACTATGGAGCCAAATGTGACAGCCAAAAGTAACAGCCAGCAGGGTTCGTGAATAATTTTACAACGGAGGGAATTCCTCTGCCCTGGCAAGCCATATAACTGGACTCAGCTGGTGCAACTTTATCACAGGCACTAAGGCTTTCCATACACTGCAACACTAAAAAAATTAACATCAAGGGAGAACTCACATTTTGCAAATTGTCCAGTGTAATCACATTACACAAGATCACACATTTCGACCTGTCTAGATTCCTCTCTGTGTTTTCAGATGTTTTGTAGCCTGTTTACTTCTCTTTGGCAGCAGCTAAGCAACGCAAGACAAGTTACAAGTCTCTCACTATGTTGGGGCCGCTTTTCCTCCTCTGGACCTGGTGGACTGCAAATCCTCAAGGGAACCATGAATTCTGTGGTATACCAGAATATCTTTGAACAGAACGTCAGGCCATCAGTCAAGGAGCTAAAGCCGGGCCCAAAATGGGTAATTCAACAAGACAATGACCCAAAGCATAAAAGCAATTCTACCAATGAATAGTTCAGGGGAAAGAAGACTTTGGTTTTGGTTTGAGATGCTGTGAAATAACCTGTAAGGAGGTTAAGGAGAAGTGTAAGGAAGAGTGGGCAAAAATCCCTCAATAAAGATGTCAGACTGATTAGTAGCTATGGGAGATGTTACTTCTCCGAAGTTGTCACTGATAATGGAGGTGCCACAGGCTACTGAATGAAAAATATGAAATATTTCTGTTTTTTTTCAGTATATTTGAAAATGTTGATTATATTTTGTTTGGTTAAGCTTACAGAAAGTTGATGTTTTTTTAAATTCTCTTGTCTGTGAAAAGGCATTCTTAAAACATTCTTTTATTTTTCATGAACAACTAACCCAAACCACTTCCAGTGAGTTACATAATTTCAGATTTCAGAGTTAAGTAAAAAATTCCTCTCTTGAGCTGGATAAATAATTAGAACAGCGGGAAGTGCTAGCTAATGGAGCAATTACCTCAGCCAATAGCTTGATTAGCAGAGAAAGGTTCACCCAGGTTCAAAGACAGGATCTCTGCTGTGAACTGCCCCAGTTCGCTCTTTATTAACTACTTTGATCCCAGGAACTGGACCGAAGCTCATTAAAATTACCTCATATAATTTAAATTTAAAATGAAGGACCACATTTTTTACAAGAGGTCTACAAATGTAAAGTTTGTGTCCTTGATTTCCAGAACTTACATATAATTTATTGAAGTTTGGAAAAGTGAACCATAAGGTATCAGTCTCAGCAATATCAAAAGGTAAAAAAAAAATACTTTTTGAGTTTTATAATCAGTAACCTCTATTGTGCTGCATAAAAGTATACACTAAAAATACCCCCGCACAAGTGTTCTTCAAATAAATTATATAGGTCTATTAGCGTTTTGAAGATGTTTACATTTCTTTTTAAAAAAGATGGCCATCTCACCTCATGGGCACCATTACTGTTACCCATATATATCTCAGACTATTATACCACTTCATATCCTCACCTTTCAAATGGAGTTCAGAGAAGGCAAAGTCCTGGCAACAGACGATACAGTGTGAATTGGTTAGTAGGCCTTGGATCAGCATAATACATTTTCACCTCTCATCACAAAGTCTCTTTTGGAAGTTGCATTTTATAATACTGCTAAGAGGATTCTATTCCACTAAATATAGATAGCAGTTTTTTGTGTGCAAACTTCAAACCAAATTATGCTGGACTGATAGGCAGCAAGAAAATACATCATTCTCAATTACATCCTCTGATGTGTTTCTATCACTGTTCATTGTTTGCAACCCAGCATGTTGTGCTGCACTGCATGGCTCCATCAAAGTGAGCAGCATGCAGGATCTCCTTGCTGTACAATCAGGAGACATGCCTTGCAGGATACCTCTGCTCCTACCTCCTCATGAATTCAATGTGACAGCCACAGGTTCAATCAAAAGTTTGTGAACACTCTCAAAGTCAGAACAGAGGCGGTTGTCTGGTATGCAGTAAAGCAAATGGATGTGCTGCTCATACTTCAGAATGATTAGGGAAAGCAGAACTGAGGACAGTCTGAAGAAAAACAACAGGTAAAAGACTCAATTCTTTGTCAATGATATATGCCTTGAGTAATATAATATAGTTCTGGCATCTTCACGGTTTCATTTACTAATGTGATTATATGGCAGGTACTTGGCAGGTGGATCCCTTCCTAAGGTTTAATGATCTAACATGATGGCCTATTAGAGCCTGTTTTACATTCCAGACACACTCTCCCACTGCAGCCAGATGTTTTCTTTTGAATATTCATCATATCACAGTAAACACAACCTTCCATAATTAGTTTTTTTTTTACCCTCCCACTCTTTCAAATGTGGCAAGCTACAACAATTAATTCCCCTTACATTGTGTTTATGTGGTAGGGAAGACTACAGTTGCCCACATTTATCATCTATGGTCCCATCAGTGCCCCCAGATATAGGCCTATGGTAGATTTATAGACTTTCCATATCTATAGTTTCGTTGTCCCCCAAAGTCTTAATGTTTTTGTATCACAATGATTTATGTATAGGTCACCCAGTTTTTGCTCAGGGACTTATGGCATTAGAATCAGATGAGACACGAGTTGCAGCTGTGGTGGTGAAAAGATGTGGTCCTTAATTTTAGGAGTGCACTGTTATTTTGCTAATAAGATCCACACCAACAGGACAGAAGCTGCCTCGGAAAGGGTAATTAGAATATATAATGTACACGCAAGGACTAAAATCTTGCTGCCTTTACCTCAGTCCAAGTCAATTAATGTACTTTCCATTGCTGTGGGAAAACTGTCACATTTTAAAACACTTCTCCAGATTCCACAAGGCATTCTAATTTCATTTTTATAATGAATGTTTGGCACAACAATACATAGCTTATAGGATAACGTTTTCCATTGTAGCACATCAACTGATTTCTAGCAACTACATTGCTTAGCTCATCTTAAAATCACTTTCATTTCCACAAAATCACTTTCATTTCCACAAAAACAAAAGAATACATTAAAAAAGAGGTTCCTGATGCTTTACTTGTTATTGAAACTAAGAAAAACACAAGGGGAAACATTTCAGTCAAGTCTGCTGGTTCCTACTGTTATCTTTTTTATATTCCTGTAATGCTGGGCTCATCTGTAAGACACCTTGGTCTCGGCTTGTTTTCCCTGTATGAATAAAGGTAAAATAATAATGAATAGAACTATTTTTTAGCTAGCTTTATGTCCACTCCTCTATTAAACCTAACCCTAGCTTCACGTTCACTCTTGGTTTAAACTAACCCTAGCTCCATGTTTACACTTGGTTTAAACATAATCCTAGCTTAATGTCCACCACAAATTCAATCCTAAACCCTTTTTCATGTTCACTAACTTTAGCCTAACCCTTGCTTCATAAACACATCCAGGCTCCACCCTGTGTGGCTATGAGTGGGTGTCTTCCTGTCTTGACAATCTTTCTAGCTATCTTTTTGTCTTTGAATGGAAATGTCTTGATGTAAGGGTGAAAAAAGTTATGAAAATGTATGGATTGCAACTAAATCAGGTAAATGTAATTGTCTGTCTATCCCACTGTCTTTCTGTGAGTATGTGCCTGCCTAACTACCTGCCTGTCTTTCTGTAGGTCTGTCAGTGCCCTTTATACATACATGTATACATGCATCCAGTCTGTGGAGGTATGAGAAAGACGTGCAGGTAGGTGAAAGAAAGTAGGGAGAAAGAAAGAGAAGGAAAGCGGAGAATGATGGGAGGGAAAGGTAATAATGGAGGGGAGAGAGTAAAAGAGAATTGGGAGAGTAAAGGAGAGAGAGGGGAGACAAAGGAGGGAGGGAGAAAGAAACAGAGATAAGGGAAAGAGGGAAAAAACAGAAGAGAGAGAAGGGGAGTCAATATATTGTAAATCAATATCCAGTTTGTGAAGCTGAGACATGGGGGCAGTGGTAGGAGGGAAAAGTCCAAAACATCACCATACGCTGGGTATCTTTCCTGGTGATGCTCTGCCAGGTTTGTACTGCAGCCATCTTCAGTTCCTGCTTATTTTGGTGCCTCTTCCCCTTCAGTCTTGGCTTCAGCAAGTTTAAATTTCAGTTAAATTGAGATTGGGAAATTAACTTGGCCAGAAGAGTTCTGGCCACCCCTCAAACACTGGCTACTCTCTAGGTTTCTTCCTAAGTTCCAACCCTACTAGGGTTATTTTCCTAGCCACTGTGCATACATCTTATTGCTTGCCTTTTAGGGTTTACTGCTGATGTAAAAAGTAATACATTTGGCTGATTGTTTGATAAATTTGAGTTGAGCCATATAGAGCAGATAGACACGTGGAGTTGGAAGAGAGGACTGAGAGGAGGAGGTGGGAGAGATGGCAAAGGTGGTGAGAGAGTGACAAGTGAGGTGGATACAGGATAAGTGGAGGCAGGAGTGAAGATAATGGGTGGAGGTGGGACAAGCAGTACAGAAATGGGAAAGAGAAGAGAGGTGGGAAAAGAGAAGAGAGGCAGATGTAGGAAATGGGGGGGGTGGCTGTGGGGCTGGGAGAGAGAATAAAGATGTGGCAGAGGGAGAGGTGCTGGTAAAGATGAGGGAGATGACAGTAGTAGGGAGAGAAAGAAATAGGGAGACAAAACGGTGTGGGAGAACAGAAATAGAAAGAAGGTGGGAGAAAGGAAGTGAAGGAGGGAGTAAGAAGAAATGGTTGGAGGTGGGAGAGAGAAGAGGTGAGGGATTTGGAAGAGAGGAGAGTTGGAAGTAGGAGAAAGAAAAGAGAGCTAGTAGGAAAGGAGTGAGAGGCTGAGGAGGGAGAGAGGAGAGGGAGGTGAAGACCAGTGGGATATATGAATCTGGGAAAGTAGAGCGGAGGGGAAGGAAGAAGAGAGATGAGAGCAGTGGACATGGGACAGAGGTGGGAGAAAGGAGATGAGGGAAAGGAGATATTGGTCAGGGGCAAGAGAGAGATAATGTATTAGTATTTTTTATGACAGGTTAAGTTCCATTACAAACTGCATCGAAATAGCTTTTGCCACTGGCCGCTTGAATAGCTTATAAGCCAGTAGTACTACTATCTTACCTCCATGGAAATTTCATTAGGATTGAACCCATGCGAGAAAGACTACAGACTTCACACTGCCAAAGCTAAACTACTGTACCTTTAGAAACTAACTACATACTGTTAAGATCTGCACCTAATGGATTGTGCCAGAAATAGCTAATAATGCTAACCTAGCTGGTCGGCTACATTACATGCCAAAACAAATTTGTCTTTCATATGTGAATGACATTGATGCAATAACTATCAAACTTAGGTGATGATAACTCAGTTTCTCGTCAACTGAAAAGACGATAGAATTGCTGGAGGGGTTGGCATCTATGTTGCCGCAAAAAGCATGACCAGCTGCAATCTACAAAAATCCACTGGACATACTGTACACTCCTCAAATAAATTAAAGGAACACAATCATCACAGTATAACACCAAGTCAATTAAACTTCAGGGATATCAATCTGTCCAGTTTGGAAGCATAAGCAATTGTAAAACATTGTCACCTGTTTTGGTGCAAATGAAAGTGACAACAGGTGTACTGGAGAGGCAACAGCAAGACAACCCCCAAAAAGGGAATGGTTTTGCAGGTGGCTGACACAGACAATTGCTCTCTCCTTCCTCACTGATTCTTTATAGTTTTGCATTTTGCTAGTGTCCTTGTCACTACTGGTAGCATGAGGAGATACCAGGAGACGGGCTGTTACACAAAGAGAGCTGGACAGGGCAATAGAAGGACATCAACCCAGCAGCAGGACCGGTATCTGCTCCTTTGTGTGAGGAGGAACAAGCGGAGCACTGCCACAGCCCTACAAAATGACCTCCAGCGGGCTACTGGTGTCAGAAACAGACTCCATGAGGGTGGCATGAGGGCCCGACGTCCACTAGTGGGACCTGTGCTCACAGCTCAGCACCATGCAGCTCAATTGGCAGGTTCGCCATTGGCGCCCCATTCTCTTCACAGAAGAGAGCAAGTTCACACTGAGCACGTGACGGACGTGAAAGCGTATGGAGATGCTGTGGTGAACGTGGGTCAGAGATGGTCTGGGGAGGCATATCCTTGGAGGGTTGCACAGACCTCCACATGCTAGCTAACGGTCCCCCTACTGCTGTTATGTATCGGTATGAAATCCTCAGACCCATCATCAGTCCTTACGCTGGTGCAGTGGGCCCTGGGTTCCTCCTAGTGCAGGAAAATGCCCAGCCGCTAGACACCATCCGCCGTTTAATCAGGAGCTAGGCCAGACGTTGTCAGGAGTGCATACAGGCACGTGGGGGCCATACGCACTACTGAGTCACATTATGAGTTGACGTGATGAAATTCACACAGTTTGGACCAGCCTGTGATTTCAATTGTTTACTTTGATTTTCGGTTTCAGTTTGAATCTAGCCCTCAATTGGTTGGTGATTTTGGTTTCCACTGATCGTTATGTCATTTTGTTCTCAACAAATTACACAATGTACATTAAAGATTTTGATCTTTAATTTATTTTGTGCATCGAGACCCTATGTGTGATTAAAGTGTTCGCTTAATTTTTTTGAGCAGTATAGTAGGCTGTCAGGCCACTTTTGGCATACTGTATCCAAAACCCAATCGTTTGGAGAGAAGGGATTGGAGGTGGAGAGAGGGGAGAGCAGGGGTCTTTCAGAGCATTGGGGCTAAGCCAAATTGAGCAGAGTGGATGTGGTTTTGAATATATATTTTGCAGTCAGAGAAAAACAAAATATTTGCTACAATCATATTTGCATTCATATGTAGTTTTATAAGACTGAGACATTATTTTTTTAAAACCAGACACAAATTACCAAAATGGAAAATCATAGGCATTGGAGAGGAGGGAGTGGTCAAGGTTGGAATAAGTTGGGTTAAGGACAGTGAATGTATAATTGTACATGTCCTACTTATGTTGTTTACATCGTATTCTTTGTATAAACTATATTATGGACACCAATAATAACAGTATCTTTCATAGTCACAATGTAGTCTTTTTCTGTTAGACTGCTATCCAAACCCATTGAAATGAGTAGAATGTCGGTTAGACGAGGCCACATCTGCCCAAGAATGTGTGAGAGCATAAACTAAATGTACAGGTGCTGGAAAGAAGGGCAGGGGCCTTTCACTTGGCAGACACTGTCAGAACAATGTCTCTAGGGAGAGATTTATCCATAACCTGAGGTGCCAGGCTCCTCGTATCCTAAGTCACAGCTGAACAGATGATTTCAGTGTGAAATTGCTTATGTGTACGAAGTAGTTCCTCCATGCAGAGCTGAACAAGAACACATGTAGGAACATACTCAAGTTGCCATATGTATTCTGACCAAGAATGTATGACTACCATGGTAACCTAGCATTTTATCCAGTTATCTCATTGTGTACAGCCTAGCATTCCATCTTGTTTTTCCCTCATGTTGTGATGACCTGTTTTTCTCCTTTGTTTGTTCATTGAGCAAGGACAAGCTGCATCATCAGATGACAAGAATGGGAGGCATGAAGTAAAGGAAATAGATTGGGGAGTAGTAGGGAGAGAAGGAGGGTAGTGAGTGCCTTCACTTAAACTTTTCATACTAAACTTTCAAAAATCTCTAACAGCCCCTCAGCGTGAATCCGAAAATGCACGTGATGTCAGTATGTGATGACTATTCCAGAATTTGATTGTGACGCAACAATACATTTCACCCACAGCTGCCCAGAAACACCACGCTACATACTAGTTATTGTCACAATTTAGGCAAACAGGTCACGAGGCGCAGAGTTAACAGACAATGACAGATTTAATGACAAAAACTAGGGCAGGTGAGAAAACATCAGGAATAAGGCAGGCATGCTAGAACACATACACAAAAACACTCAATGACTCAACAAGGGCTGCACAGAACTGGGCAGGCTAATAGCTACAAAGACACAGGTGAAAACAATAATGACAAGAGGACAAGCTACATTCGAGAACAAAGGATAAAAACCAATCAGAACAGGCTACATTCAAGGACAACGTCAAAAACAAAACGAAACAAAACAGAATCTCACATGTAGCTAATTTCTGATTCTGACTGGTTAAAATTATATTCGTAAACTATTACCAGCAGTAATACTGTTAAAAGTTTGAAAACGTATAAAATAAAATAATTATTAAGCAACCGTCAAAAATTGTGTGCTTTTCCTGAGTATTGGCACAAAAGATCCTGGCACGCTTCACTTGTATCAATCAATCAATCAAATTTATTTATAAAGCCCTTTTTACATCAGCAGTTGTCACAAAGTGCTTTTACAAAACACCCGGCCTTAAAACCCCAAGGAGCAAACAACAGTAGTGTTGAATTTCAGTGGCTAGGAAAAACTCCCTAAGAAGGCCGAAATTTAGGAAGAAACCTAGAGAGGACCCAGGCTCAGAGGGG
>JACXGI010006371.1:22490-42319 GCA_016801175.1 Esox masquinongy | reverse complement strand
ACATCTGTGTGTGTGTGTGTGTCTAAGTACATCTGTGTGTGTTTCTGTCTAAGTACATCTGTGTTTGTGTGTCTAAGTACATGTGTGTGTGTGTGTGTGTGTGTGTGTGTGTGTGTATGTGTCTGTCTAAGTACATCTTTGTGTGTGTCTAAGTACGTCTGTGTGTGTGTGTGTGTGTGTGTGTGTCTGTGTGTGTCTGTCTAAGTACATCTGTGTGTGTCAATGCACATCTATGTGTGTGTGTCAAAGCACATCTATGTGTGTGTGTGTGTATGTCTAAGCCCATCTGTGAATGTACTGTAAGTGTGTGTGTGTGTGTATGTGTGTGTGTGTGTGTGTGTGTGTGTAAGCCCATCTGTGCATGTGTATCTAAGTACAGCTGTGTGTGTGTGTGTGTGTATGTGTGTGTGTGTGTATGTGTGTGTGTGTAAGCCCATCTGTGCGTGTGTATCTAAGTACAGCTGTGTGTGTGTGTGTGCGTGAGTGTGTGTGTGTAAGCCCATCTGTGCATGTGTACTACTGTACTTGTGAGGTCCAGATTTCCACACCAGCATAGTAACCAATGGCACATCCTGACTAATGAGGACATTTTGCCAGTCCTCACTTAAACAGCTTTTTTAGACTTGGTGATAAGGTTAGGGTTAAGGTAACAATAAGGTTTTAGAGGTAAAGATTAAGATTAAGGTTCGGGTTTTAGAGATAAAGATTAGGATTAAGGTTAGGGTTAGAAAAGAAAGATTTTAAAATGGAAATCTTTTTTCATCCTAAAAAATCCTTCAGGAGTATAGTGTGTGTGTGTCTAAGTACATCTGTGTGTGTCTGTGTGTCTGTCTAAGTACATGTTTGTGTGTGTGTGTGTCTAAGTACATCTGTGTGTGTGTGTGTGTGTGTGTGTGTGTGTGTGTGTGTGTGTGTGTGTGTGTGTGTGTCTAAGTACATCTGTGTATGTGTGTGTGTCTGTCTAAGTACACGTTTGTGTGTGTGTGTCTAAGTACATCTGTGTGTGTGTATGTGTGTCTGTCTGTCTAAGTACATCTTTGTGTGTGTGTGTGTCTAAGTAAATCTGTGTGTGTGTGTCTGTCTAAGTACATATTTGTGTGTGTGTCTCTCTAAGTACATGTTTGTGTGCGTGTGTCTAAGTACATCTCGGTGTGTGTGTGTCTAAGTACATCTGTGTGTGTGTGTTTGTGTGTATGTGTGTCTGTCTAAGTACATCTGTGTGTGTGTATGTGTGTGTGTGTGTGTGTGTCTGTCTAAGTACATCTGTGTGTGTGTCAATGCATATCTATGTGTGTGTGTCAAAGCACATCTATGGTTGTGTGTCTAAGCCCATCTGTGTGTGTGTAACTATGTATATCTGTGTGTGTATGTCTAAGCCCATCTGTGTATGTACTGTATGTGTGTGTGTAAGACCATCTGTGCGTGTGTATCTAAGTACAGCTGTGTGTGTGTGTGTGTGTGTGTGTGTGTGTGTGTGTGTGTGTGTGTGTGTGTGTGTGTGTAAACCCATCTGTGCGTGCACTACTGTACTTGTGAGATCCAGATTTCCACACCAGCATAGTAACCAATGGCACATCCTGACTAATGAGGACATTTTGCCAGTCCTCACTTAAACAGCTTTTTTAGACTTGGTGCTAAGGTTAGGGTTAAGGTAACAATAAGGTTTTAGAGGTAAAGATTAGGATTAAGGTTCGGGTTTTAGAGGTAAAGATTAGGATTAAGGTTAGGGTTAGAAAAGATAGATTTTAAAATGGAAATCTTTAGTGATCCTACAACAGCCTTCAGGAGTATAGTGTGTGTGTCGAAGCACGTCTGTTTGCACGCATTTGCGTGTGCCGGTGTGTTTGAGCCACTCCTTCAGATGGGCCACAATGGACCTGTTTATTAATATAATGACTAAATTACCGTCACTCAAGTGCGGTGTGACATCAGAGTCCTGAGTATGCATGGACACGTGTTATAAGAGTCGCATGAGAGCAATTTTTCCAGGCCCAGTCCTGCCCCGGGCCCGGCCACAGACCCAACCCCAGTCGAGACCCACAACCCTGTCTGTCGACCGGGGAGGGCTCTAGCAGACGGACAGCTCTGGTCATCTTGTAAACGGCTCAGGGGCACGGCTGTGGTCGGAGCGTGTCCATCTTTCCACAAGAGGCCATCTGACATTAACCTCCCTAGTCCCCACTTACCCCCCCCCCCCACTACCCTCAACCCTGGACACTGTTCCCGAAAACAGTGTAAATGGTTAGTCTGGCCTGTCATGCTTACACACACTGTTTCCCTCTCTCTCTCTCTCTCTCTCTCTCTACTCTGTAATTTCGGCTAATATGAAAGCACCCATTCACTTGAAAAGAATAGATAATTTACTATCTCCATAGCAACTCGAAATATTATTGCAACCTTTTAAAGATCCCTCACAAAGGCTTATTAAGCAAGAAACACACTGTGTCCGTGTTTGATTCCGGAAGGTTCAGTGTCGGTCATAGAGACCAATACAGTTCTACTACAGTATTAATGCCAAGGGGGACTGAGGAGTTTAAAGAACCTCTTATACTTGGCCTAGATTTCTCATCATGGCGACGTGGTGTAACGGCTGGAGTTGGGAGAGTTCGGAGCAGAGCTTTGGGTGGAGACACGGTGTAATCTCCACCTTAATCCATTTTAATCAACAATAACACACCAGGTCCTGCACCAGAGCCAGTCTCCACAACCACTCTGAACCCCCGTGGCCATGCTGAAATACGGCTTTGATTTACACTGGTTTCATTTGGCACTAATTTTCAGTTACAGTTCAGTTACAGTTCACATACATTCGACATTTTGTACTCTTGCCTTTCGAGGAACGTCTTTGACGTGTGCTTCATTAAGAGGAGGTTGATGATGTCACGTAAGTAACGTAGGCAGTTGCCTGATTGCTTTTAAACTCCGGCTGCCGACCATCTTGTCTGAGTGTCGCACACTGATGCAGAACTTCTGAGTCTTTTGAGAGCTGTAACACTTTACAGTTCCAGTCCAGTATGTCTGTTTCTCTGACAACAGACATTGTTTTGTTTCAGACATTCCAGGAAGTGTGGTTTTCAAGGTTCTATATGGGGAAGACGTCTCTCAGTACAAGTGACTAACACCACCTTGTGACTGAGTCTTTCTGACTCAGTCATCCTAATGTGCCTTGGCGGTGGTCCGGTTTACAAGCAGAGGACACAGCAGCGTTTAAGAAAGATAAAGAGAGGCCGACCTGAAATTTTGCACAACACAATGGTTGCAATTCCCCTTGACATTTTCAAAAGAACAGAGACATTTCTACGTCTGGTGCCGGTTGTAGTTTTGCCCATTTGCGAGTGCTGTGTCGCAAATGGCCTAATTACACCAACTAAAGCTATATTATTTTCAATTATTAATGGAACCATACAACCCCGACAAGCAACCTCTTTGTTCAGCGGGCCTTACCAAGTGACAGGCCGTGTTAATATCGCCCGCCTGATTGGATGTGATAAGTCCGCAGCTCATTGGAAGATTTTCCGCGTGTGTATCCTGGTCTCAGTGTCCAGCATGAAGTTCTGCCTGCCTGTGTCCAAAGCAACTCGGCCGGGTCTGAATCGGCCTCTTTGTTTCTGCGCCTGCCTGTCTGCTACTAGATCCAAATCTTCGAGCCCAGCGCTGTACATGGCCCGTGCTCTGTCGCCATGGGAACAGGCGGCCGTCAGCGGTTCACTGTTTGCTTTGGCACCGAATCAAAGAGTTGAGTGGAGGGAGGAGGGAGGGGACGGAGAGAGCTGGGGGGGGGGTGATCCCTGAAGTGGGATGGCGGACACTGATACGGAGCGTCTTTAGACGTTACGGTTCCGTCCCGAGAACATGAAACCGGCGCACGTGTCGGTTCTCCCTTGGGAGAGAGAAAATGAGAGATTGTTTCCTCCTAGACACCTCTATCTTGTCATCCATGCTCTCTGCTTTTTGAAGATTCTGACAAGACCCCGTGTCGCATTTCATCTCCAAACCAACATGCAGTCACGCATACAGACACGTAAGCACGCACGCAGATAGGGCACACTCTCATTAACTGAACAATATCTTCTGGCACTAAAAGAAAAAAAATCAAAACCCGCGCTGTTCGCTGGCCACGAGCCCGTCCGATCATATTACATACGTGTGGCATGATCCCCGTCTGCAGTCACAGGTAAGCTTTTGTTATCTCAGGGAAGACTAATCGCTTTCTGCAGTAACCAAAAGCAAACAGGCTATTATGCGTTGGGCAAAACCCACACTGTTACTTTTATACTCCCCTCAGGAAAAAAGTGGGAGACCAAATTCTTTTTCGGCAGAACAGACGAGTTTGTGTGAATTCATCAGGTGTTTGAATTAGGATTTTGTATTTATCGCCCGGGCTCTAGTTATACAAATAAAGTTATCTGGGATCGTAATTCCGCGGGCGCAAATTCATATTCAGCAGACAGGGCCATTTGTCAATGTCAGACCCTGGGCTCACCGCTGCGACTCACTGAGGACCCCCTGACAAATACAAAGTCTTGTTTTGACAGGTCTTCTGTAGGCCTGCACAGCTGAGGCTCCAACTGCAGGGCGCAGTAGGGGGTCCGCTGCTGGAGGTACATGGGCAGACCCTCCCCGGACCCTCTCGGATTCAGGTGTAAAAACCTCAACCCAGCCCAGCTCCAGGCAGGCCAAAGCAGAACTGGACCAGACCTGAGTCCAAACAGTACTTGCTTTCCTTCAAATACCCTGAGTGTTTGGATATAACCCATCTGCCGTGCCGTGACGTGACACGAGCGCCTGTCTTTGCATTTTTTACATGATTCTTTTAGTTCTTTCTCACCGGAGGTGTAAAAAGTACAAAGTAATATTACTTCACCAGGGTTCGTCACTACTTGGCCGTGTTCAACAGGTGAGGGAGGTTCCTCATTAAAACCTAAATTAACTCCCTTTACCAGGTCATTTATGTTTGAATAAGGAACTCCCCAAAACTGGTGAACACAGCCGAGTACATTTATTTTGTACATTTACACCTCTGTTTCTCGTCAGTCGAGCTCAGTAGAGCGCAACTAAAGGATTTGAAAGAAAGAAAAAAGAAAAAATACTATGTGAACCCAGGTATGCTTGTGGATAGTAGCGCCACGCTGTCTGCAGCAAGGCTTCCCTGCAGACCAGACACCCGCCCACCACTTAGCCCTAATACTGCGAACCCAGAGGGCCAAATGCAGCCAGGCCAGGAGAGAGACCTTCCCTTGTACCGGGTCTATGGCAAACAAGAGCTACTGTAACAAGTGGGAAACAAAATTCAATTACATCTGAGTGTCTGGATATAGAGTCTCTTACAGTTCTGTCAAAGGCTTGAAAAGAAACAGAAGTTGACTTGGCTGAGATTTTACACGGGGCAGCTGTGTAATTAATGAATAAAAAAACATACCTTTGGGGTACATTTATAATAGTAATTTATTACTATTAATTTATTTCAAAGTTATATTATTAACCTTTGTGTAACAGGTTTTTTTCCTATCATGTGATTGACTTTGGTGATTGTGCTGTACTATCTGATTGGATTTTGGACACTGGAAGGTATCAAATCCATATAAATAGAATTAATAGAATGGCTTTCCCCATTCATGTCAATTAAAAATGCTATTGTTTTATTAATCATATTTATACACATTTAATCCTGTCCAACTGCCAAAATCTGATCCGGTAACTTTTGAAAAACTGGGGCACGGTGATTGCAAAAAAGGCCAAATCTTAATGCCAAGAATAGGTGGATACCCATAGATAACATGAGACCTTATCTGAATCAAAACTGCTTTTTGAGTAGACATTCCTCTGTGTGAGGGATTGGTGGACTTTTAGTGTTTTATCTGCTCAGAGCGTGCATTCAGTGTGTCTCATTAGGCTCCAACTATAGGGACACAACATGCATCATTTTCATCAAGCGTACAAACAAAAAACTTTCTCTCAATGAAATTCGTTATTTGAGAAAGAATATCCTTCTAAGCTTTTGACAACTTCTACCTGTCAGCAATACGCTTTAGCAACCTCCCTCGGCCACTGTCACTGTAGGGCCCCCTGTTAAGGCCTTGTCTGGTCTAAATCAATGGTTTTGATGCGTTTGCTGCATCGAAATCAATGGTTTTGATGCATTTGCTGCTGAGTTTTGTAGGATCTGCTCTGGTATATTACAGCTATGTCTGTTCTTGGTCTCCTTTAACCAATGACATCCTTATTAGGCTTTTCTCCAATGTTTTTGACGCGTTGCAGGAAGGCTTCAGTGTTGCGTGGATGTTTTCAATGGATGTAGACGCACTCCCCTTCCAGGATCACAGATGATCAACAGATGATTCCTCCCTGCTGTTTACCTCTGTTTCCTGTCCCCCAGCACAACAGATATCAAAACCACACATGGTCCTCATCCTCCGCCGCTATCCCCTGTCTGGGAACCTGCCCCCCCACCCCTCCCCCATCCCGAGGCCCAGCCCCTCAGCTACTTCCCTTCCTCCACTTCCTGCCAACCTGCGAGGTTAGGGAGGTTAAAAGTCCCGTCCTTCGTGGTAAGTGTAAGGTCCCATGAGGAGTGCTCTGCTAGAATTGCGTAGGCTTTATCAATTATAGTCTCATAGCAATATAAGATTTTTGTATTATTTCAGATTGATTATTATATTGTAGATTTGCTAGAATAACGCAGTTTGCTAAATGGGAGCTGCATAGCATACCAAAATAAAATTTCTGATGGCGAGAGCAATCAGGGATAGAATTGGTCTCATATATGGGTGCAAATGTTTTTTGGTATATTTTAAATACATTTCTAAATTTGATTAACCTTGCCAGGACTGCGGAAGGGACAGCTTTTCATTTTGAGACTATTCAATTTGTTCGATTAGCAAGCTCACTCAGAGCCAGGTAAGGAATTTAAAAAAGACATACTATTTAAACCTAGGTCTGGCTTTGTTGACCAAACGAGCAGCCCAAAAGTCCAATCTGTTGCACTGCTCTGACCCTGTACAGGAAGTAGAGTGGCCAGACGAGAGTGGGAGAGAGTCGCCAGATGTGAGAGGAGATAGAGGCATATCTGACAGTCTCATTGGGCGATTCCGTGCCTCCTGATGGGGCCTTGGACGTTCTAGAAGATGTTAATTTCTATCTCATTCCATGATTAAATATTTCTTATTTGAATGGAACTAAATAACTAGGAGAGAGAGAGAGAGATCAGACAAGACATTGATTCAGAAACAGTCTGTAGCACAATAAAGAGGTTTGACCATTCACATCAACTCTATAAGCTTATGTACAAAGGCCCAAGCTGTTCCAGTGAGATTGACATAATACTGGAAATCAACAAAGAACATTTAGTTCCCTTTTCAAAAGGAACTGACACTGCAAACCATCCGTTTGACAGCTGAAACAGACCACAATCAATCCGAAACGTAAACCACGGAGTCACTTGAAACGAGGAGATAATTTTTACCCAGTTACGGCGCGCTTTTTCCCCCTCCAGCCTCATTAATGTCAGTGCTGATTTCCCGTTGCCATATTGAGCGGTGGTCTCCGCCGGGGACCCCCCCGACCATGGAAGTGGATCTGTCAAGCGGAGTGATGATGATGGGAGACTATTGACACGTGTGTACTGTTACAGTACGGGAGAGACCATGCATTATGTATGTAGAGCTCCAACCAAAATACCCAGGCTGAGGGTTATCTGGTGTGCAGCTCTCTTCCTGAGTGGGATGGGTGTATCGAATTCCTGGAGGCCCTGGCTTCCTCCAAAATGTGAGCGTGCGTGCGCACGCACGCGCACACGCTCACACGCAGTAACGGACATGCGCACACAGTGACACAGGAATGGTTGCATACGCATTCACGCACACATTCGGAAACAGGGTCTCCAGCGGATTGCGTCCACTGTCACGTCAATTTCACGTGTTTTAATCTCAGGACACGATAGTTCTTGTAAAGAAAGAAAACGCAGACTTAAAACATGAACTCATGCTTACAATGAAAGGAAAGAACCGCACTACTACTGTTCACCAGGGTCTGTCTGAATTATATGTTGAGGTATCCATTTGGATCTAAGGAATTCTCCCTAAAATTTTTCTGGTCCTGTGGAAAATGAAGAGGACCTGATTCCCTGGACCACACCTTAGGACTACCTGGCCTAGCAACTCCCTGCTGGCCCTGTTCAAAGTCCACCTGGTTGTGCAGCTGATCTGGATTCAACCCTCTTATATTTATTGACCTACTGGTCATCTGAACATGCAAAGATAGTTATGTGGCCCAAAAAGTTAATGTAATCTGATTTTCTTCAATTGACCCCCTTAGAGTCTGGCACCTCTCTAGGTTTCTTCCTAGGTTCTGACTCAACTAGGGAGTTTTTCATAGCCACTGTGCATCGATTTCTTTCTTTTGGGTTTTAGGATTGGTGTACATTGCAGTACACCTGCATGGAAGAATCTGCGCTCGTTATGTTCCTCAAACTAATTTATTCAGGGTTTACATTTATCACCTGTCTGTACATTTAAATCATTTTAAGGTGCTTTATACAACCTTAAGACAGAGTTCTTTACAGCATAATGAAGTTTACATTTAGAGCAATATGAACCTTAAGAATGTAGAACCATGAGCCCTGCTATAAATATACAATCAAAAAAACAGTAAACAGACACATTTTACATGCTGTCCAATCAAAACCAGCCATTTTTTTTTTTTTGGAGTTCAAGGTTTTGACATCATAGAGAATCTGTGGAGATCAATTTACTGTTATGAGGTTGCCCCACCTAGCTATATTAAGATGAATTCACTAACTGTACTGGGGTTAACATGAAACTGCCCACATGTCCATAAAATATATAACCTGCCTGGTTACATTTTATTTTGAGAGTCCCGATTTCCATCTGTAGATGTTCTATAGATAGTAATACTATCAAGAAACATTCAACAAACTATCTGTTGATAAACAACTGCTTGCTAAGGTTAAGGTTTGGGTTAGGATATAGATAAGTGTTAGGGTTAGTACAGACCTGGGCAAGATATGGCCCCCGGGCCGGATCCGGCCCGTTGAGTCATTCTATCTAGCCCGCGATACATCCAAAACTTTATAGTAATACAATATAAAAATACTAGACCAGCTCTGCAGATCATGTTACTTTATTTACTGCTGCGTATTGATTTTAAAATTCCTGTGGCACTCCCAGTAATAAGTACAGCACTATCATACTATCTGTTTAAAATACTTTTTAGTTGAAACAAGCTTTCTGCGTTGCTATAATACGTAGCTATGGACCAGCACGACAATCCACGCGCGTTAGTATAATTTGTTTTTACAATATGCAATTGGCTCACGATATCCGAAAAATACCCTGCATAATGAATGCAGGGTATTTTACAAAGAAAGGACAGAAAAATATTTATTTGCAGATGTCGCAGGTAAAGCAACTTGTTCCATATGTAAAGCTAACATCTCAGTTTTTAAAGAGTACAAATTGCAGAGGCACTTCCAGAGCAAGCATGTGGTCAAATACAAAAAACTGTCACCCGATGCTAAAATTCAACAAGCCCAAGCACAGATCCAGCATCACTGACGAACATCTTGCAGCAGTACCGCACTCTGCTTCAACAGATATGACTCTTGTCTTCATCCCACGTGTCAACTCCCATATGAGGCTCTCCTGTTCACACTGAGTGGCCCTAGAAGTTGATTTCATGGGTCTGGGCTGCCCGAATAACTGTCGTCAAAAGCATGTAGTACAAAAAACATACTGTATGAAGTTACATAATGGCAATTATACCAACATTTGCATTGAGTGAAAATTTTCAAATGTGATTTCATAGACTGATGGCTGCCCTAATAACTTGTTACAATATACCTTATGTAATATAGCCTACTCTGTTAAGTTAAAAGTAAAATTTTAAGGCAAGTATGTGTTGCAACATTTCCGTTGAGTAAAATTCTTAGGCCTTTGTCTGCCATAATAACAGTTGTTGACAGAGTATAGTACAAAAAACATTGTTAAAGTAAATTGTTAAGTTAGATTATGAAACTGGTGTTGTATGAAAAAGAAATATGCATAAATATAATATGCAAGTTAACTGAGTTAGCTATGCTGTGTGTTTATTAAGCATGTGGGTTAAAGAAGTAATCTGGCCCATGATGCTCTCCGGCATTTTCAATGTGGCCCCCCAGTGAAAAATATTGCCCAGCCCTGGGTTAGTAAATAATTAGTTACTCTCAATATAAAGTGTTACCCAGTGGCTCGTAAAAGTGTTCAAACCCCTGACCAAATCTTTTATCAAATTACTAATAGTACATTGGAATTCAATTCTGTTTGATATTTTATTTTTAAACACTGACATTCAAAATAAATTATTTTATGTTGACGTTGGTTGTATGTTGGGAAATATTACCAACTTTAATGGATCACTGATGGAGGCCAATTATAAGGTAAAAGTGTCTTTGTCAGGTCCTGGCTGGGGTCCTCTAGGCATCTCCATGTACTTGGGAACGACAGTCAGGGCCCCAAAGAGGTACCTCTTGCTATCTCTGTACTCCTTTGTTAAGTGTCCCCAGTTGGAGGCAGCTGTCTCTCGTCGCCTCTGATTGGAGACTCTATTTCAGTGCCCTGTGTTTTCCTCAGTTTGTGGTTCATTGTTTGTGTTCATTTTGGTACCTCAGTTCATGGTTGTTGCCTGCCTCAGTTTCTTTTTGTTTTTCTTTGTGAAAGAAAGGGAATTAAAGGATGTTTTCTAAGCCTCACTCTGCTCCACGTCTCCTACCTACAAGCAGCCGTGACAATCTTTGGGCAATTTGTTTATTCTGTGTATATTGGGAGAATCCACAGCCCAGGGATTGAATACTTATGCAATAACCATATTTCAGTTATTTGTTTGCAGACACTTAAAACCATACAGTCACCATACAGTCATTGATTTTCAGTGTCAAAGTTTACAAATAAAATATCAACCAAAACATAATGGAACATTACTTAGCAGTATAAAATTGATCAGGGAATTGAAAGGCTGTATAATGTAAATATGTACTGAATACTGTGATCATAAGTACAGTCTTCTGTAAATATGCTATGAATATACTGTATATATGTACTGTATTAAATGCATATAGAAAGTACACGCTGAACATTTTCCAAATTTTGTTGTGTCAGCGCCTCAGAGTTGCATGCATTGAAACAACATTTCCCCCAACTTTTTGGTATGTGTTGTGAAATAGTATTAGAACAACTGAGTAGCACACCCCCTTACAGTATTTATTATTTGCTTCAAGCACCTTTGGATAGGAGTTTTAGTTGTGAGACCCAATGATATTTGGTGCTCTAACATTTGCCTTTTTATTCCTTAGCCTTTTCTCTTTAGCTTGGTTTATGTGCTTTTGGTCCTTGTTACGCTGAAGGGTAAACATCTGTCACAGTTTTAGTTCTCTTGAAGAGGGCAGGAGGTTTACCTGAAGGACTTTTCAATACATTGCTTAATGAATTTTCCCTTCAATTTTGTAATTTCACAATGAAAAAAATCCTTACAAGTGTGGATTATGTTGTATAGAAGAGTGGCAAACATTCCTAAATTAAATGCACGTCTCACTGAGTTATAGACATGATAAAATGTGAAACAACTTTAAAGGGCTGTATACATACTATTGCCACTGTGTTTTGGGAGTCCTTGACATGAAAAAGTAAAAAACCCAAATTGTGTAAGATTTGAAACTCTACAGAGGAGTGTGGCTGTAGAAGCAACGCGACCCAGCTGGTGTGAACAGCTGAAGCCTTGTCATCACAAGCCCATATAAAGCCAAATTAACCGCACATCTCCGGCTGATTTCCAGGGATTGGCTGAATTTTCCTTAGCTCTTGTTGAAAGCCAATCATACCCAGGACGCCTTTTAGGAGCCTTTTGACTGACTGTGACCGTCCAAATGCATTATAGGGCCAGCCTGTGGTTTCAGCAGTCCTATGAGGCCTTTCCTAAATACTTCATCCTGGCTGTACATGGGCCATCTTATATAGTTCAGTTTATATCTGTCAGAAAAAAGGTTATAGTCAGCTCTTGTGAGTGGTTTTTCAGGCTCCTCGACATAAACAAAAATGTTATTACTGCAGTGAAGTCTCCAGGGGTACATTGAATAAAAATGAAAGCATTTTTGACAAATTAACTTTCCATTCCTGGATAAGTATCAGTGACCGATCAATCAGCAAGTTTCCGGTTGTTATTTTTTTAAAAGTGAAAAGTCTGCAGAAATGGTGTGGGTTATTGGACGTTTCAGATATCCACGCTTACCAGCATAACCTGTTGTGCTAAGAAACAGGTACCATGTTAACTCTAAATGAAACAGGAAGATGTTTCTTTTCGGGATTGAAAACCAACCAATTTAATGGCCTGATGGTGAATTGTCCCCTATTCCGTATTGTATAGTAGTAGTCAGCAGTAGTGCCCTATAAAAGTCATAGGTTACCATTTAGGCCTATCATAATGTTGTACAGGGCATTCAGAACTGACCCCTTCACTTTTGCTTGGCATCCAAGCCAACGAGTTCAATCTTGGTTTCATTAGAACAGAGAGTAGAGTGCTGCAGAGACGGCTGTCCTTCTGGAAGGTTCTCCTATCTCCACACAGGAACTCTGTCAGAGAGACCACAGTGTCACCTCCCCAAGTAAGGCCCTCCCCCTGATTGCTCAGTTTGGCCGAGTGTCCAGATGGTTCAAAACGTCTTCCATTTAAAAACTACGGAGGCCACTGTTTTCTTGTGACCAACAATGCCGCACAGATGTGTTGGTACCCTTCCCCAGATCTGCGACTCAACACAATCCTGTCTCTGAGCTCTATGAACAACTCCTTCGACCTCATGGCTTGGTTTTTGCCCTGACATGCACAGTCAATTTTGATAGCTTATATAGGCTGGTGTGTTGCTTTCCAAATCTTGTCCGCTCAATTAAATTTACAATAGGTAGACTCAAGCTTTTAAAACATCAAGGATGACAAACGAAGACAGGATACACCTGAGCTCAATATCAAAACTCAAAGCAAAGGGCTGTTTTTATTTGAATGCAATCTACAGACCTGTTCTTGCTTTGTCATTTTGGAATATTGCGTGTAGATTAATGAGGAAAACACTTTTTTTTCATCCATTTTAGAATACGGCTGTAAAAAAACAAAATGCGGAAAAAGTGAAGGGGTCTGAATACTTTCCGAATGCAGTGTTTTACAGAGAGTGCAGTGTGCTGTGAACAGTGTGAAGCGTAAGGCCTCCTACCACATCCTCCCTCATTTACAGTAGGTAGCGTGATATTGTGCAGGATGCAGGCAAAGACTGCTTATTTAACACGGGCCAGACCCCGCAGCACCAGTTGGGGGCCCGTCCAATGGGGGGCCAGACCCAGGGGCCAACACAATATCTGACATTGCATAAACAACAAAGAACCTCCAAACCACTAGACATTAGCATAAACAACAAGGGACCTCCAAACCACTGGATCCGGCTTTGAACAGTACTGTATTTATTTATTTCCAAAACTTTTTTGAGCCTTCACTTTTCGGTCTGAATTGCCAGATGGGCGGTGTTGGCAACTTTTGGGATGAATCCATTAAATCCAATACCTCAGGCGAGCTTGATAAAGTGCAGCTCATGTATTTAGAAGAAAACAAATACCAGTTGAATCCAGGTCCCCTCCCAACCTGCCTACCGCAGGGTTTGGCAGTCCCAAAAACCACCACCAGCCATCACCACCATTCAAATGTCCACTCTCCATGAGCAAGTTTGTTTTATAAACGAGCGTTGTTGGTAGCGGGAACCCGAGAGGGTTTATGTTATGATTTTATAGCCATGGACTAATTAAGCATAACAGGAACTGTGCAGTATTTGGGTTGATGAAACACTGAGGACGAGGGACAGAAAAGAAGTCCAGTATTCCCGGGGAAACTGATTTTTATTTTTGCTCTCCTAAGGTCTCTCTGTTTTTTCTTAATTAACCTGTCAGAAATGTACTTACTTAAAACATGCATGTACAGCGGGATCGTGTCCAATGAACCTTATAGTGTGTATATACCTCCATAACTATGCCATAGGTTAGTCTGAATGCATTTTCCTTCTCTGAACACATAACTCCACTCTTGTAGCTAGATCGACTGGTGGAGTTCGAATGGGTCAGTCTCCATGGCATTGTAGAGATAATACTGGCACAAAGACAGCCATTCACGATTGAAGGTTTAGGCAGACAGCTGAGAGACAAGTTGTAGTTGGATGTCTCGGCTTGTTGACACTTCAGTGAGTCTTTTGTGAGAGTCCGGTGAGACAATTAGAATGGGGATGACCAATAAAGAGCATCCTGTGCATTCACTCTCGCACACACACCCTAACAGTCCCTCAAAGGAAAAAGAGATTCTTCCTATCTGGCCCAAAATGTTGTTCCCTGTCACTTTGTCACTAGACGTCGCCTGGACTGATGCAAGTGGGTGGACAGCCACGATAGGCCTGCAGCCTGTCTGTAACAGAGCTATAACCATGTGACTCTGGTCTGTATCTGTAACCCAGCAGTCTGGGTCTGCTGGAGGAAAATAGTTTCCGCTCTCTATGGTGTCAACAATGTTCTCAACAAAGATAATGATGCTTCCAAAGTGGTGTCTGTAAACTATAGATATTGCTTTTTGGGATACTTTTTTGTTTCTCTAATTTTTTTTCTGTAACTTCACCAGATTTGTGAATAAATAATATACTTTTTACAGCGTACATTTCTCATGAAAAAGTGATTTTTACATTTAGTATGCTTAGCATGACATTAAAAGGGTTCCCTTTGTCAGATTTCTCAAGTTTGCCGTCCCTTCGTGAACTGAACTGCCTCTGATCTGGCCCACTCAATAGTCTCAAGGGTGTCTGAGTGTTGACCAATGTCTATCCGCAACTTAAAAATAAGATTTTGGTTTTTTTGCTTTATGTAAATTATTTTATCTTTAACTTTTTATAGCTGAAGTACCGGTCAGAAGTTCACTTGAATGGGAAAGTGTGTCCAAACCTTCTATTGGTACAGACCTTGTCCTAATATGGCACTGTATGGCACTGTGGATACTCAGACTAGGATGCTGTAAATCCTCATTGTCTCAACGCTGCAGGGTCAATCAGTCTCTGCCCTACTCAGGCCAGGAACTGCCACCCCCTCTATCCCTCTATCACATCCGGAGAGAGATAGAGCATGGAGATGAATAGAGAGAGGGACACAGAGAGAGAGAGAGAGAGAGAGAGAGAGAGGGAAACAGTGTGTGTAACAGTGAGAGAGCTTAGAATGTATGTTGTGTCACTTCAAAGAAAGGAATGGGGTGAAAGATAGCCAGAACTAGATTGTTTCCTGGTTCTTAGGCCCACCTTTAAGCATAGCTTACTGTATGTGATGTAATAGTTGGTCCTTGGGGGCCTCTCTAAATCATGTTAGGTTTGTTAAATGGCTAGCAAAAATAAACACGTATATACAGGACATGATGTTGGAATCAGTTGTGCCAAGACTGGATTGTGAGCACTAATCTAAAACGTGCTTGATGTTGAGTCAGAAACAATTGTGCAACTTCTGGGAAAGAAACAGAAAAAAGTGCAAATGTATTTGAACACACACAGACTCTGTGAAATGTCTTAAGGACACATTATTTGTACTCATGTACAGTACATGTATGGTGCATTATTGCTTCTAGATGCCATTAATGCCTTCTACAAAACCACGTCATCAGTCATCGGTCATTATAGCATCTTCCTGTGCCTCTTGATGAGATTTTAAAGGGGCTCACTTATGAGAATTATTTTTTGAAAGGTTTTCCCGCACAGAAACGTATCTAAGAATTTAGTTGAACGTCTTGCCAGTGAGTCACTGCCCAGAGTAGAAACAATAGCTGCTGCTGTTTAGTCTGGAGCACACAGCCCTCAGGATGTTGCACTACAAATACTGAAGCCAGGAGTGAAAGCATTGCATTACAGCAGTCTTTCATCTTCTAAGAGACAGAAACGTTATTTAAAAAACAAATTTTTGCCTTTGAAATCTGTTATTTTAAGTGTTCTTATTTTTACAACATATTATTTTTCTTTTGCTTTGGATTAGGGTTAGACCATTTTGTTTTCTGCGCATTTTGATTTTCCTTTGCATACCTTTTTCAAAACCTTGACACCTACATCTGTAACCTTCACATGAAATACCCAGGCAAAAGGCCTCGCCAAAATAAATGGGACCATTTGATCGCCCTCCGCGGTCCACTATTGCAGGGTGTGTTGGAGAATTACACTCGTCAGTCACGTCACAGGCTAGTTCGAGCCTCCTTGTTATCTTTCCACACGCCGGTGGCCCAGTCACGCTTTAACAATGGCTGAGGTCCTGAGGGCTCCAAGAAACCCAAACCCACTGGCTTGGTATGTGTCTCACTGTGTCTCCTGTCGTATAGGCCTTCCGTACTGGACTCCACCATTGGCTTAGAGGTGTCATGTTAGTTAACTAGACCACAGGCACAGCTCCTGTCTGGTTGTAAACACGCACGCACGCACACACACACACACACACACACACACACAAACATGCATGTGTGCGCCCGTACACACACAGACACAAACGCGCAGAAGCACAAACGCGCACAACACGTACAAGCGTACGTACACTCCGCCTCCGCCTCGTCTTCCTTCTGCTTACAGAGAAAATATGAATACGAGCTTTTGTTTGCTTTGTCCTAATTAGGCCTTAATTAATATTGTCGGCTCAAGACCGGGCCTCAAATCAGTCTGGCAAATTAAAGAGACAGTGTGTGTGGAACCGCAGCAACGGTTCCAAGGGTCCCGTTACAAGTAAAACTGAAGTGAGAGACAGCGGGAGGACAGGGAAAGGATAAGTTCTCTCGTTGAGGAAGCCAGACCTTAAATAGTGCTGGAACAGGATCTCTGACGCCTGGTGTTTGCTAACATGACAAGACAACTCTGTCCCTGTTCCAAATGGCACTCTGTTCCCTACATAAAGAACTACATCTGAACAGAGACCCGCTAAAACGTGGTGCAGTAGTGTACAGTACTTTCATTTGGACCTCTGTTGATTTAAACCCGGAGCTGCAGATTTGAGCCGGAATGGAATCACACTACAGTCAAGGCTGTGGAAGAAATTCGTTTCCCCCCTACACTTACTATTAAGGTCAATTTATTTATAGAAGGGGTATTTTTGCGTCACCTGTCATCATATGATGTTTCGGGGCAAAAGGGTTTTTGATCGGGGCCAAAGGTTACGCTTTTTGAGACTATTTGCACTTCTGGTTCGATGCTAACTGCATTTCGTTGTGCTGTACTTGTACTGTTCAATGACAATAAAGTTGAATTTAATCTAATCTAAAAGGTTAGGCTTGTTGAGACATATGCTGATTGGATTACTTTGAATGCCACTACCAAGGACAGTGTAATGAGAACATGATGGGAGAGTACATTTGGGGGCTGACTTGTGAAAATGATTTACAGTATAATCGGAAATCTCTAAAAACTTGCCACTTCTAAATCTTTTGTAGTCATATTTGTATTACTTTAGTATAAATACATGTTAATTTGGATTCATATGTTGTTTTTTTCTGACTTTATGTGAACGAATAGACACAAATTCACCGGTTTTCTCATTGGAAATAGGTACATTTCAAAATATCACTGTCCTGGTCACAAAAGCAATGTTTCTGGGGAATAATAGTCATTTTCTGTAGCTTTTAGGTTTAAGCAATTACAAAATAACACTTACTACCCAGGAACAAAAATTGTGTTACATAGTATTTTCAGCCAACAATAGGAACTTTCTCCTAATTTACTGTGGGAGCAGCAGGCTAACAAGCCTATAGGACCTATGGACATTTCAAAGTACCTAGAGCATTGTTGGGGAAAAAAATAACTAGGTAAATGAACCGCTGCATCCCAAATTACACCCAGGTGCACTGCTTCTGACCAAGGCTCATAGGACTCCAGCCAAAAGTAGTGCACTAAGTAGGGAATAGAGTTTAATCTGGGATGTAGTCCAGTAAATGTGAGGTGTGTAAATATAAATATCCCTGGCAACTCATGGTGTTTGGGCCCAACGGCGTCTCTCTGCCACCTCACATTCTCATTTCCAGACACACAAAACCAAAAGTGGTCTCCAGGGCTGAGTGAACAGTAACACATGAAGGCTGTCTTTGTCCGCTAGCTGTGACTGGGACTACGGTCCGGTAGCTCTGGTAGCTCTCCGCTGCCTCCGAAGTCCCCCTTCAAAACAGGAGCCTGTCGCGCCGGAGGTGTCAGCTCGGGTGACGCCGATGCCCTTGTCGCACCCTCCTCCCGGGTCGGCGCGTGTCTACGTGCGTAGCGAGGAGGGACGGAGGAGGTTAAGTATTTGTATTCACCAATTGCCATGCCGTGCTCTAGCTCACCACAAACAGTCAAGGTCCTGTTGTGTTTGTTGAGTTGAGCGTGACTACGCTGTGACAGGGCTAGCTGACACTGCACTCTGGCCTAAAGAACTGACAAAAACAAATGGAAAATGGAAGCTTCCTTCAACATCTATTTACTGACCTGAGCCTATACGAGTTTCTCTCTCAGCTAAGAGGCTTTCTTCTAATCCACACGGGCAGAAAGAAGGGCGCACACGCAGACACAAACATGCTTTCTGGGCTGGCGGAATCAGTGTTTCCTACGGTGTGTTTTCGCTCAAAGTTTTTCTGGCTCTGCAGACAGTATCACAGTTCTATAAAGCTGTCAGTATCTGGAGGCCCCTGGTCGTCTGCTGGTGTAAATCCCTCTTAAATGCCAACTGTTCTGAATTTCTGTTTGCAAGTCGACCTGTTTATGTATGTTTGTGCGTGCGTGCGTTTGTGTGTGTGTGTCTGTTTGCAGAATTTTCTTTGGAGGATGGAAAAAAAGGTTTAAAAGTGTGAACTTTCATTATGAAAAGATAAAAAGAAAATATGTAGAAGTTATAATGCACCCAGATTATTTTAAATTCATATAATATTTGAGAATGAACAATTCCTAAAATGAAAGCTAGTAAACCCAGGGCCCCTGCCTGGTGCAGTGTTTTCAGTCAGAGGCCCTGAAACCTCTCCTGGGGATCCCCAGACGTGTGTGGGTGTGTGCAGTGTTCGTACAGCTCAGGTTGAACTGCCACCTCGCCAGGTCACTTACACGTTTTTAGCACCTTGTTTCCTACCAATGTGAATATGGTTTAGTGCCAACAAGCACCCTATTTACTATATACTATCCCATGGGCTCTGGTCAAAAGTAGGGTACTTTATAGACAATATGGTCCCATTTGAATAACACGTACTGTGGCTGGCTACATCAGAATGGCTGGAAAGTCCAAGAGTCTGTAGGGCATTACTAATATCCCAGCTCATTCAGTGCACATCGGTGAGAGTTTTATGGTTTATTGCTGGGACAAACAGAAGGATTATTATCGTCAGTTGAAAGGTGTTCTCTTTTAGTAACTTCTGTTTAATGACTTAAAGAGAAATGGAAATGTTGTGTGAGACTGTTATAGTACATTGAACTCTCAAGCAGTACGCGCAATAGCCAATGCAGAAAGTGAGCAGAGTACCTGTTCCTTTTCTACAGACTGTTGAGCCGCAATCAAGACCATAGGAAATGGGCTGGATTGAAAAACAACATTCCTTCGATGGCCTCATGTGAATATTACTGCAAAACCGCCTTCTACTGCATGATGCATGGTGAAAGACAGGTAGACAATGACTCTCCGGCATGATAACAGACATGTATACTGTACAACTATGACCCTCCGACATGCTAACAGACATGTATACTGTACAACTATGACTCTCCGACATGCTAACAGACATGTATACTGTACAACTATGAC